>JAJGQC010000765.1:92500-170619 GCA_021014325.1 Plazaster borealis | reverse complement strand
ATCAACACCACCAACAAAAGAAGTTTGTAATACTAAATGAATAAATATCATTAATTAATGTAATTAAGGTAAAATATCTAAATGAGTTAAAAAGTATGAATTCAATACCAGTTTTCTCTTGATTAGTAGAGTCACCTTGCTAATATTAACAGATTGTTGTTATTGTTTTACTGTATGTCATAGTTACATGTAGGTGCTGTGTTGATTATTAGCAAAGTAAAAAGGGCTTTTACAACATGGGAACAAATAATTGAATAATAACGTCTTTTGTATTTTTGCAAAAATCAAATTTAATAGGTTGTAAGTAATTTGCAAATGAAGGATCATTGTATTGAGTTCTATTCATTTGTTCATTTGTTTTCCAGGCCCTTTTGCTGTAGCTGCATTCCAGAATCAGTTAGTAGTTGTAGATTTAACCAGCTCTGTCAAGATGTACAGTATGAATGGCAAACAGATATTTGAATTCTACACGGTGCCTCATAGTGAAGTGGGCAAGACAGCAGTAAGCCTCCAAAGTGTAGCAGTCATGAAGGATACAATCATTGTGGGGGATGTGGTGAGGTCTGTCATTACTAAACACAGATCCAGTGATGGTTCACTCATAGACACTGTTTCAGTTAAGACACAACCTTACTACTTGGCCATTGACAGCAAGGAGAGAATTGTAGTCAGTGGTAGGGAGCACCAAGTGACCATTGTGGACGACAATGGTGCTACACTAATCACCATCAAACCACTCATTAATGGTCAGCAAGTTAGCGAAGCTGCAAGGGTGTGTGACAGCTCAACTATCTATATTGCAGTGTGGAATAGCCTTGTGCTGGTCATATACATCAGTGCGATGCCTGAATTGCTTCTCAGCTGTATTGCTCAGGGTATTCAGCCCAATTGGAATCTCATTTACATCAGATGGTCAGAAGCTGGCAGTGGCCGACTACAAATCAGTGAAGATTTATAACAAGGTGTAATGCTATTTAATAATAATGATGATACTGGTCAAATACTGTCTCATGGATTGAACTGACCACCAAAATAAGTCAATCAAATTAAATCACAAAATTTTGCAAACTGATATGTCTTTTCCATCCAAACAGTTAAAATAAGCAATCAGTTTAAATTGTCCATTAATTAAGACATTGAGTTAATCAATTCTGTTTGCTTGTAATACCTGGTTGCAAATATACTGTGTGTGACATATTTTGCATTTTGCAATAAAATAATGTCGTGACACAGAAAAATGCTTTTAGTACAGGCTTGTCTATTTTAAGTGATTTTGTAAAAACATTCCAGTGGGCAGGAAATAGTGTATGCAGTAAATGGTAGCATGCAAAGTTAGGTTGTTCACTTGTATTACAACCTTTTCCATTTTTTGATGAAATGCAACCTTTGAAGTTTAACATTGCATGCTAGTTGAGGTTGCTTTTGAAATCATTACTCATAAATAATGACTATTGTATATTTGCCATGTTTGCTTTGTTATTAAGACTAGCGGGATGCAGCGCTTTGCCGTAAGTAAAATCGTGCATTTGTTTTGATTATAAAGGCATGAAAATTATATATGATGTTGTGAATAAGTGATAAACAATATGAAAGTAAAACCAATGGAACAAAATAGCATTAGAAAATCCGAGTTAAGACTGGAAACCAAAAACCCCATTATATGTTTTCACTGTTTTCAAACATCACAATTTATCACTAGTGATAAAGACCAATGGTTTTACTCATTTCTAAAAACTATAGCATTTCAAGCAAAACTATTTCCAAGAAAAGTTTTCCACCATGACCATCTTTATACCATGCAAGTTATGCACGATCTGAGTGCATTTATGTTTTCAGCCTTACCAATGTTGTACACACCCTTTAAATGTTATTTTGAACAAATTATTTGTATTATACAAAAATTGAAAGTGATACAACAGCTTGCTATAGATATTATTATATTGAAGAATTTGGCATAAATATAATTTAACAGAAGATTTGATTTCATCAAAAGTATAGTCTTCAAAGATGTTAACCCGATATATTTTTGAACATTTGCTTTGATCCTAAGAATTGTTTGTTAATGACAGTAACAAGGAAAAAAGTAAACTGTTTATTTGTTGTTATGTTTCAATTAAGACAAGTTAAGTACAAACTATTTAATCACAGAAATAAATCAAGGCTAAAATAATGCTTGACATCAGGTGGGCATGTAAAGAAGTCAGTTAGATGTAAAACACAGGCATGTGCGATAACAATGTTTTATATCTAGGAGGAGGAGGGGGGTCACAGACATGGTTGGGGTGTATAAGGGAACCTCTATACATTTTGTAACATTGTCTGTGCTAGCTTTCAACATTGGAAAAAAAGTTGTACCTCTGTGGTCCTGATTTTTAGCGCGGGAAAAAAAAAGGATAAGGGAAAATGAAAGGGAAGGTATATTTGCTGTTGAACTGCTGATTGTTATACAATAAAACTAACCTGTGAAAATTTCCTTAAAAAGGTTGTAAGCTGTGTAGGAACAATGTCATGTAAATATCCAAAAGAATAGTAGAATTGTTTATCGAGTTTGTATTATGTTATCATCAGCATTTAAAAATCTGACAGAGGTCATCCAAATCTGGTTCTTATCGTGGATAACTAGTGATATGGCAGCCATCTTGTAATTTTTCTTGTTTCAATGTTTTGGAAGATATGCAGTCATCATATCCATGCACATATTACATGTATGCAAGATATTGATATCATTTCTTCAGTAATATCTGCTGTGTATAATGCAGATTTCATTTCTAGTAATATCTGGTGTGCATACATATAAAGGCACCTGGCAGTGGTATTTTGTCAAAATAAAAGCTTTTGTCGTTAATGTATACATTTTTATGAGTGGAATGTGAATATAACAATTAACCAAGGTTATTGTGCAAATTGTGTTTTTGTTTTAATTACAAATTTAAAAATAGGCCCTCTGCTATACGGCGCTGTTCGTGACGCCAATCGAGGCGCGGGATATTTGAAGAGAAAATGTGTAGCCTGTCCTGTACATTACGCCTGGGTACCTGATCAGTATGATGCGCGATTCGGACGCCACCCAATGCAATCCGTAGGACAGTGTACATTCGACGCTTATACTCAGGTTTTTCACCGGTCCCAAACTGTCCTACGCGCGCTTTTGTCTTAAAAACGGAAGATACGAGCACTGGCAACATAACGAAAACACGGATATTACGAGGTAGTTTAGCTGCCCGGTGATGTCATATCGGATCGGCCTCAGCCGCGCGCCGGCATACAGCTCAAGTCGATCCAACACCAGAAACATGTCTGCTGCAGCGCTGAAAACGATGTCGGACCGACAACTTTGCCCTCGTTAGCCTGACTTCCTTCGATGCCCATAACTGCCTATATTTGGGATCTTGTATGAAACAAATGCTGACTGACCCCATCTTTAGTCGCTTTGCTGCATCCAGCAGCAATACACCTGGTCGGCATTGCCGGAAAATGCACAAAATATCCTTTGGGGATAACAAAACGCAAACGCATGCTTCACATACTTGCACGTAAATGCAGGCAAGTTCGAGGGGGGTCGATGTTTGATCGCGCGAAGGGTTCGCCTCGATTGACGTCACAAAAAGGGATGGGCGGAGTCACTCTCAAACAACTTTATCAATTTTTTTAACATATAAACTGCGACAAACAATTACTCAAAAATTGTTTTATTGTTAAAGGCATCATACACGTTTGGTAATTGTCAAAGACCAGTGTTCTCACTTGGTGTATCCCAACAAATGCATAATATAACAAGCCTGTGAAAATTTGGGCTCAATTGGTCATCGAAGTTGCAAGAAAATGATGAAAGAAAAAACACCCTTGTTGTACAAATTTGTGTGCTTTCAGATAGGAATAAAAGGCTTCTAGCTAGAAGTCATTTATTATTTTAGTGAGAAATTACCTCTTTCTCAAAAACTACGTTTATTCAGAGGGAGTCGTTTCTCACAATGTTTTATACTATCAACAGCTCTCTGTTACTTGTTACCAAGTCCGTTTTCATGCTAATATATATTTTGAGTATTTACCAAACGTGTACGATGCCTTTAATATACATATACTCTGCTGTAAAAAAAAATTTAAAAACTATTTCCAGGTGCCTTTAAGCTATTGAAAATAGAGGCGAAGAGGCCGTTTGATTTTATGCATATTAGCAATTTTTCCCCAACTTCCTTTTTCTACCTTTTTGATATGTTGTTTGGGAGGGTTTCAAGAGACTCAACAGAAATCATTTCTGTTGCAATTTTGTCCGTGTCAAACCAGTGTGTGAGTCTAAAGCTGAAGCAGATAATAATAATAATAATATCAAAGTCTTATATAGCATGTATCTACCAAACAAGGTACTCAAGGCGCTTAGTATATATACTTTAAACAGAAAGATGGGTTATTGAAGTTATGAATTATGAGACTTGAATTATGTAGCACCTTATAATGTTTTACAAGGTGCTATGGCGCATTCAGCAGCCACAACCAGGAACAACGGGCGAACCCCTTCTCTTTTCGATAAGTGCACTGGGTTCTTTTTACGTGCATTACACAATACACGGGACCAACGGCTTTACGTCCCATCCGGCGACTAAGCAATGGTTAAGTGTCTTGCTTAAGGACACAAGTGTCACGGCTGGGGATTCGAACCCACACTCTGCTGATCAGAAACATCAGAGTTTGAATTCGGTGCTCTAACCGCTCGGCCACGACACTTCCACAAGATGATGTCACTGCTGGAGCATGAACTAGACCAAAGAAAAAAAGGAAAGAACAAAAGAAATCTTCACAATGTTGGAAAATGCATGAGACTTACACAGTCTATAATAATTCCCATATTGTTCTTATTGTTTAGTTGCTAAGAGTGTTGCTATGACGATCATGCTGCTGTCAGCTGATCATTTGACGGTGGAGAAGCAGCAACAGCTTCAGATGTAAAACATGGAGTGAGACTGAGATTTGTGCATCCTAAGGAAACTAAGTTATTCTAGAGACGGAGTCTTTGAAGCTAAGGGACCATGACACATGAGGTAATTTACATGCATCCACTTCCAGGCAGTACATTCACATTTCTGTCCGACATTTTGTTTTTAAAGACTATGAGACAAAATTATCTGCTGCGATACTGAAGGGTTTCTTTATACACTTTGTAGATGCTTGACTCCAAGTTAACTTTAAATATTGCTCTGTGCGACAAGGGTTTTGAAGTTGATCTTAATGCCAGGGCATGTAGACATGTCTGAGTGACTATTATGGGGCACCATTACTAGGTGGCACTATTTCACCTCAACATGCCTAGCAAACAAAATAACGTCCACTCGACGTCGCTAAGACGTTATTTGAAAAGTGTGGAGTTTTGTCAACGACTAGAGGACGTTGCGTTTTGACATTTTATAATAACGTTATGACTTTGGCAGTCATGGTTGTATCATGGAAAAAAAATTCAATTTTAATAACATTTTAAGTAAAATTACATGTTGAGTTACTATATTTAAATTATCACTAAATCCTCTGATAGTTTAGACAAATAAATAAAGAAATTAGTATACCCAGTTCATACATTTGGCAAATTTCTTGAAATATTTTGTAGGTATTTTACAACTTCTTAGCCTAATTTACTAATTTGTATATGTGATATTTAGGTTGTCATAAAGTTCTCAAGTAACCTTGACAAAACATTCAGGCAACATTGCCAAAAAAAAAAGTTAACGCTGACTTTTATTAAGATCGTTGTGAAGATACATAGTCATTAAGGGAGTCGTCAAAATGGAACGCTCCCATTTGAACGCTCTTTTCGGCATGTCTGTTGGGACACGGCATGATATTTTGACCATTCCCATGGGAACGTTCCCAATTGGGAACATTCGCACATTGTCTGCTTTGTGTCTGATTGCGTGCATGTTTGTGTTTGCGCCCATTGCCGGAGTTATTGACTTCAAAGAGTAAACAAACAACAATAGAAGGCAAGGTAGGTTCATAAATAAATATTTGTAACCAGTCTGAAACAATTCGACTACTTTTAAAGATGTTGTCAATTTTGTTAGAATAATAAAGTTGACAATGTTCCGTTACTACATGACTCGCCGCCATTTCCTCAATTCCTCTACCTTAATGAACGTTATTTCAGAGTACAATAGGAGGATATTTATATTTTACATAATTTCCACACTTCATAGATGTAGTGTCATTTTAATCTGCAGTTATAAGTGGTGACTAATGACTGAGATTGTTTTAAATTTGTTCATAAGTCTGGATAATCATGCATTTTAAGTCTGGCTAATCAGTTTTTATAGACATATCGTCGTTGCATGTCCGACTTAAACCTTTCTTCCAAAGACTACCCTTAAAATCAAAATAAACCTCATGTTTTGCATCCAACTACAAACGTAAATCCTGATCCCTCTTCAAAAAGATTGTTGTGTATTCATAGCGTTAACTTTTTATCAAAGGGATAACATCACTTACTGGGATTCACCAGCGAGACGCCATTTTGTTAGAAATTACACGTTCGCATACAGGCCGAGTTCCCAAATGGGTAAAACCGTGCAACCGTCCCAATGGGAATGCGTAGATTTCTTGCCTGGGAACATGCGGGAGCAGCGCATGCGTGGAATGTCCAAATGGGGATATGCCCGATCCAGCAGGGACACGGAGTATGCCCGGCGGGACGGTGATGTGTTCTCATTTGGACGTTCCAAACAATCCGACTTTTGAGACGCTCCCTAACGTTGTATTGATGTTGTCAAGTAACGTGATAAAACCACAACCATCAGGTAACGTTTTGAAAGAACATTCACCCAACATCTGTATATAACGTCAGAATACAACTTTGATATTTTATAACAGATGTGAGTGACATCAGTAAGATGCAGGGTTCACTATTCACACAACCTTTGACCTGCTATCCCATGATGCAATGCCACAGTCATTTATGAACATTGAGGAGCTGGAAGCATTACGCCTGGAGATGGAACAGCAACTGAGCATGCTCAGTCAGAAACAGGGAACAGCCGAGGAGGTAAATTAAGTATAGCCATTGATTTCAGGCATGTCCACGTTTACACAGGTATTTGCATTTTTTATTTCCCCATTTCTTTTTTTTGTTTTTTTTGTGGCTCCCCTTATTTCTCGATCGTGCTGTGAATTCTAGTCTTCGTTTTTTTGTGTCAAAACAATACACATTTGTTGCACCAAGAAAAAATGGAACCATGCATCGGGCTGCACATCGTGTGAAGTTTGTGCTGTGATTTTTCCAAACATGGGGCTATAAACTAGTCTGAATAATTGGCTACAACTTAGCTACTGCTGTTGCTAAGGACAGCTTATGCTTCAAGTGATGCGCTGATCGAGCCAAAGCCGTTGTCACAGGACATTCTGCTTTCAAGAGCAGATTTCTAACCCCGCTAGATGACCCAGCTTGCCTCTCGCCAATGTGACCCTGGTTTGATTCCCGGCTAAGGTCATTACTGAGTAGAGTTGGGCATTGGTTTTTTCTATGCCACAAGGGTTTTTCTCCGGGCCCTCCAGTTTTCTTCCCTCAGGAAAAATCAAACACTTTTGATATCTGGCTTAGATATGGGTCAATGTGGCTGGCTTCCAAATGCACCCTTGCATGCCTGCAGCTTGAATGCCTTGTAGCCACATCCTTTGCAGCTCAGCTTTTCAGCTGCAGGTAAGGATGATTAGCCTCCCAAATTATTATTATTATTGTGATATTATAAATCCAGGACCTTCTGCTTTCAAAAGCAGATATCTACACACTAGATGGCTGAGTTTCCTTTTGAGCAATTTCATAAAACATGTAAGCAGATATTTTCTGCTTACAGAACGGTGCTTAGCAGAATTTATGTTTCATAAAGTAGCGTGTAAAAGACATGCTAACTTGCCAGTGGTTCATGTAAGTAGATGAATGCAATTGGGCCGTGGTGATACTTGCTTGATTGTATATTACAAGTCACCCTATTGACAAACCATTATTTGTTATTTGACCGGAAGGAGAGAGAAGCGCAGGAGACATGGCATCGGTACGAGTCATTGACATCAGGTCTAGCCAGGGATCTCTGTGAACAGCTCAGACTGGTCTTGGAACCTACAAGAGCCTCCAAACTAAGGTAGATTCTAGTTGCTAGTTTACAAATGACATTAACAGTTTCCATTGAAAATAGTTGACAAGTATGATATTTACATTTTCTACTGGTAGCCAAGAAGCGTGACAGCATTTGCATATTATGCAAGAGTAACAGGTTGAGTGCACACAGCTAGGGGTGTGCCTTTCATTGATCGCTTTCAGTGCAGCTCGACGGACGTATCATTTATTTACTTATGTTAAATTGTAGTTAAATCTTTATTGAACAATTTCCAGATAGTTCCCGGTATGCATCAGGCAGGACCTTGCCAAAGAACCAATCAAAAAAGATTGAAAATAAGCCTACGTGGCAAAAGTAAGTAAAAAAAAGCAGAAGAAAGGTTGATAAATCAAACTCAGGTATGTTCAAATAGTGTTATATCTACTGAGATAAAGACCTCCTGCTTCTACATGCTGGTCCTGTCCCACCCGTGGCTCGTCGCCGAAGTTAGCCATGGTCATTGCATTAACATGTTTTTTATTGCAGGTTGGGGGGGGGGAGCGGGATGGCGTGATAGAAAATAATTTATTCATGGTTGAGGGTCGAATTAGTGAATAAGTTATGAGAGAGATAGTAAATTTGAATTGTTGAAACAATGTTTTGCTTTGGTTACAATGAACAAGGGTTATAGAACATAAAGTCTGGGTGTTCTCTAGTCCCTCAAGCTTTGTTGATTCTCATCATTTTTAGGTTTTATGAAGCATAATATAAACTAAAGGATTGGTTTGAACAAACACACAATGACAATCTATACATCCTTTTTGTTGTTTTATCATTTCTGCATTTTCATTAAAAAAAGGTTTGCTAAAAATCAGCAACAATTATCCATCTATTGGAGTAAAGCAATGATGATACAGAAATACATAGTGTGTAAAGAATTAATACTAGACTGTACAAGTTTGGCATGTATTTGAACAGTTTGAGGATCCTTTGGTTCTCACATGTGTGAAGGGAACAAAATCACACTTTGGAACAAGTCCCAGTGTTTGAATATTGGCAACCTTATGGAGACCGACAACAAAAGGTCTCCACAGGGGAATTCTAATGAGAGGGATGTTCCACCAGGAATTTTGTGTACAAAGTCGACCTTTGGAGGAAGTTAAGTACAGGGACAAAGGAAAGAACAAGAGAAATCTTCGCAATGTTGGAATATGCATGAGACTTACACAGTCTATAATAATTCTCATATTGCTCTTATTATTTAGTTTCTAAGAGTGAGGCTGTGACAATCATGCTGCAGTCAGCTGATCATTTGACAGTGAAGAAGCAGTAACAGCTTCAGATGTAAAAACATGGAGTGAGACTGAGATTTGTGCATCCTAAGGAAACTAAGGTATTCCAGAGACGGAGTCATTTGAAGCTAAGGGACCATGACACATGAGGTAATTTACATGCATCCACTTCCACATTTCTACATTTTGTGTTTAGAGGTTTTAAGACAAAATTAGCTGTTGTGATACTGAAGGGTTTCTTTTGCACCCTGTGCTGTTGGTTGCCTCCAAGTTGCATGTAAATATTGCTGTGTGTAACAAGGGTTTTGAAGCTGATCTTTAATGCCTGTGGCTGTAGACAATTCGAGTGACTATTATGGGGCACCATTACTGGGTGGCACTATTCCATACACTACATCCAGTAGTTGTTTTTTATGCATCACAGGTAGCTTTGGTTAGGCGCGCGGTCCAAATAGAAACGGTTCGGCAACCATCGAACGGTTCGGCAACCGTCGAACGGTTGCCAAACGGTTCAAGAGAGAAACGGTTCAACAGCATTTCCCAAACGGTTTGGAAAATTATCAATGTGGTAAGCTTGCCCGGCCCTCTGGAGTCAGAACAAAAGGGGCTATAATTGGATTACTGTCCATTGTTTGGGGATTATAGCTCCTGTTGAAAGAGCTCTGACTGATATTATGAATTTCAAAATTAAAACACACAAACCTTTTACGACTGTTTTCCGTTTGGTTATTTCCAAAGTGCTTGCAATTTTTTTTTAAACCTTATACTTTAAATCATATAAAACGACCAAGTATGGCCTGAGATCATGACTTATTGATGCAATGAACCCTAGCGCCACCACCAATGCCATCATCATCACGATCATTGAAGACACATTGGGATCAATTGCACGTATTTACAGCAATGTTTTAGGCGGGGTACGAACTTGGTATCTATCTACTTGGCGGTAGTGAAACTCTTGTGCGTGCGTTCCGTAGAAGAAAATCAAAAAGCGGCTGCTGTTGGAAACCAAAGAGGTGAAGATTCGGGCCGGAAAATTATATGTCCGTCGTGCATAGTGCTATAGAGAAAGGACATGCATAGTGCGCTATTCTGAAAATACAGTCTATTTCCATGAGCAGTATGTTGAAACCAATAACGAAAACAAACGTTGGCTTAATATTAATAAATATTGAGTTTGATCACCAAGGAGAATTTTCTGAGATTTTAAAACGACACTCACTTGAAAAATAAAAGCTACAATCATGGCATTGCACTAAACATCAAAGATTGTTCTGGACATCCACGGCTGTGGAGGATTAGTAACGGATTAGTAACGGATTAGTAACAGATTATCGGCAGCCAGCCATTGACGTCCAGACCAGCTGACGCTCCTTTGTTAGCTAAGACCACAGTCAAGTATCAGTTCTTTTGTCCGACCGTGCTTCTTAAGACGGGTGGCACAAGGTGTGAAACGGTTGCTTTCAGATTCCCAAACGGTTGAAGCTCAAAAAATGAACCGCTTAGGGCAATCGCTCGACGGTTGCCGAACTGCTTCTATTTGGACCGCGCTTAATGATAAGTGTTGTTTGAAGCTTTGCATGGTGTGGACAATAAGAGGTAACTAAAATAAATAGTAAAAACTCAAGAGCCAACACTCCCACAAAAGAGTTTTTACACATGGTTGTACCCGCAAGTTTACTATTTATTTTAGTTACCTCTTATTGATTAATGATGTTTGTGACAGTTTGATGCTTGACAGTGGTGTGTACATGACCACATTGGTATCCCAGCAAGTTTTGACAAATATGGATTGTTCAGATTTGTCTAAGCCAGGCACTCAGTGCATGATACTAGACTCTTTTACAGTGCTTATTTATAGATATATTTGTCAAAATAATCCACAATTTCAATAAATTCATAATTGCTTTTGGGTATGTGGAAATTACATTCCAAATTTATAATAATAATAAAAAAACACTAGTCCAGTTGTGCATGATCTTTGCAGAATTTCAGAAAAGTTCAAAATCAAAGTAATAATAAAAATAATGGGTTCTTATATTGTGCCTTATCACACCCTTAGGCGCGTATCAAAGTGCTCATTATTTGCTTTTCAACAGGATAAGCAGAGCTATGTTTTGAATTATGAGACCCATATATGCAGTGCCTGATAATTAATGTAGCACCTTTTAATCCAATCATAGGATGCTCATCTATGACCTCTTTGCTACCATTCTGCTGAAAGAAGACTCTTTCCACTGTCAGTCTTTTGCAAGCCAGCATTGGAATGAAGAATGGCATAAGGTGCTTGGGGTTCAACAGAGCTGGAGGAAAAGATAGAGGAACTGCAGAGCAAGGACTGTACTCCACACATGGTAGAAACAGACAGAGAGAGTGAGTCTATAAACAATAAGAAGTTGGGAATCAGGCTAGTCTAGTTGTGACTTGTCCTATCAATCACTATCAAACCAGGATCTATGGATCCTGGTTTGAATCACACCTCAGACCAGTGCCTCATGTGTGGATAGTGTTTTCAGTCTCTCTTATAATACACATAGGATTGGAGCTTTTCATTCCACATTAAAAACTGAGTAGATCTTCATGTGCTGTTATATTTTAAGATACCTGGACAGATTTTGTTTCCTTGGAAGGACTTTTCACAATGAATGAGTGTCATTGGCCTGTGTCTGTAACATGGAGCTGGAGACATAGAGAGTCTGTTAACATCAGAGAACAGTTGTAAGACTTTACCACATGTCAAACTTTTGTTGGATTTCCGTTGGACTGTATTTCTATGACAGACATGGTTTTACTCGCTGAAAGGCACACAGTTCTCCGATGCACTAAAGACATGCCCTATGCCAAACGATAGCCAGTTGGAATTGTTATTCTGCAAATGTTTGGATTTCAACTCTAATAGATCGAAATGCCAATTCCTCTCACCTTAGTTAACTTGGACTCAACAGACATTCGCTCATATTTGAACTTCCGGGACCATTGTGGTCCCGACCATATGGAGTTTTAAGTGGGCGGGATTTTGTTTTGTCAATTATTTACGCAGTTTATGGCTATGAAAATTATTTATATGTTGTTGGGAATGTAATACTAAGTGATTAACAATATGAAAGTAAAATCAATTCAACAAAATAGCGAAGAAAACCTGAGAATAAGACTTCTCCTCCGTTTCGTTACTTGTACAAAATTAAGAATTTTGTCCAACTGACGTTGTGTTGTCATTAAACCTATTATGATAGACGCACACATTTGGGCGTGATTGACAAATTGGTTTTCTAACAAAAAGCATCCTAGTTCCAAGTTTTGGTTTTTTTCTATGCCGCGAGGGTTTTTCTCCGGGCCCTCCATCTTTTTTCCCTCAGGAAAAATCAAACACTTTTGATATCTGGCTTAGATATGGGTCAATGTGGCTGGCTTCCAAATGCATCCTTGCATGCCTGCAGCTTGAATGCCTTGTAGCCACATCCTTTGCAGCTCAGCTTTTCAGCTGCAGGTAAGGATGATTAGCCTCCCAAATTATTATTATTATTGTGATATTATAAATCCAGGACCTTCTGCTTTCAAAAGCAGATATCTACCCACTAGATGACTGAGCTTGCCTGTGAGCAATTTCATAAAACATGTAAGCAGAAGCAGATATTTTCTGCTTACAGAGCGGTGCTTAGCAGAATTTATGTTTCATAAAGTAGCGTGTAAAAGACATGCTAACTTGCCAGTGGTTCATGTAAGTAGATGAATGCAATTGGGCCGTGGTGATACTTGCCTGATTGTGTATTACAAGTCACCCTATTGACAAACCATTATTTGTTATTTGACCGGAAGGAGAGAGAAGCGCAGGAGACATGGCATCGGTACGAGTCATTGACATCAGGTCTAGCCAGGGATCTCTGTGAACAGCTCAGACTGGTCTTGGAACCTACAAGAGCCTCCAAACTAAGGTAGATTCTAGTTGCTAGTTTTCAAATGACATTCACCGTTTCCATTGAAGATAATTAACAAGTTTGATATGTTATGAGAGAGATAGTCGACGTCACTTGCCAAAGTTTGGCGGGTTCCCTGTACCCACAATGCCAATGATAGTTCTAATGATTCTTTGACAAAAAGAGGCCAGACTGTTCGTCCTTCCAGCCTCCATTTGGTGATATTGAAATGAATGCAAGAAAAACAGATGTCATTATTTGTGTCTAAATAAAGTGTTTTTAGTTCCAGCTTTGCCCATTGATGAGTCCTCAATATTTTGCATGAAAAAAAAAAACATGACTTGCACCTCATCAGGCAAGCTTTTTGATCTGTTTGTCAAAACAGCTGGTCCAGTTTCATGGTGTTGCTTAACCATAAGCAAAGAATCTATGCTTACTGTTTCAGAAAATCCCATGCTTACGTATATTTTACAGAGAAAATAGAATTAGCTGTTGCAAACTGCTTACCAACCAAAAGGACCTGTGGTATCAATACAAAAAGTAGTTAGTGACCTGACTCTGCCAGGGTCGAAACATCAGGCCACTAACTATTTTGTGCGTACATTTTACAGGTTATAAAGGAATTTGTGCTTAAGCGCATAAGAGTACTTGACAATTCTAGTTAAGCATTCTTTGCTTCACTTTGCACTAACCTTGTAAGCAGAGAATGACAACTGTAAGCACAAATTCTGCAGTAAGCAGTTTTTGTAATTGTACCCCGCTCGTCATAGGAGAGGATGACAGGTTTTATTCTCACTCTAGAAATTGTGAATTTTTTCCCACAGAACGTTGAAGCACTCACAGTCCTTTATAACTGATCATGTTACAGGCAAACATTAATAGTTTTCTTATTTTTTTTCCTTACCAAGGGGTGACTTCCGAACTGGTAAACGCATCAAATTGCGTAAAGTGATCCCGCACATTGCAAGTGTGTTCTGCAAAGATAGGATTTGGTTGCAACGAACCAAACCAAGTAAGAGACAGTACCAGATCAAATTAAGTCAAAAAGTTGAGTTTTTCAGAAGTATAATTGCTATAAACAGTTATTGTGATGTTCGGACCTTGGGCAAAGGATATATAGCCCAGCAATATGCACTCAAAATGGATGTAGCATTAGTGGATCATGTAGAATGGATGTGTGGTGTTACATCAAATCAAACATTCAGGACCTTAATGTGACATTCCCCTCCAATTATGGATTAGTTCAAACATGTGGGTGGCACGTTGTGGCTGAGCGGTCAAGTGCACCAGACTCGAGCTCTGGTGTTCTGATCAGCAGAGCGTGGGTTCGAGTCCCGGTCGTGACACTTGTGTCCTTCAGCAATACACTTAACCATTATAGCTTCATCCTTTGATTGGGGCGTAAAGCCATAGGTCCTGTGTGTTGTACTTAAAACTATATCAATGCACTAAAAAGAGCCCAGTGAACTTATTGCTAAGAGAAGGGGTTCACCCAGTATTTCTGGCATCTAACCCTATATGCCGTTGCGCTTATGCTAATTGTAGTTTCTGCAGATACAGAAACAGATTCCATCCATACCTAGTTCAGGGTTTGTTGATAACATCAAATACAAACAATTCAATTCGCCGTATTTTTGACCGCGAGAGGGCGTATGTGGACCAATTTCACGTGATGAAAAACTAGAAAACAAACAGGGTTTTTTCAATTTTTGTTATTTTTATGTTTATGTATTTCACTATTGGTGCAAGAAAACTACATACAGGCAATTAAAATAAGATGAAAATTGTGCTGCAAGACATTCCCTGATGTAAGCGCCCTCATGCGGTCAAAAATATGGTCAATTCTTGTAACATTCTGATTGATTGGTATTACTTTGGTGTCAATGTATATCTATACACGGGTGCCAGCTAACTTTTAAAAAAATACACACAAAAAACATTTGAAAACTGTGACTGGCTTTAAACAGAGGAAGGGTTTTGTGCACAAGTCTAGAAGATTAATGAATATGGTGTGGCTATTAAAACTTCACACAGTTTAATGATGAGTGCACAACAACCATGTGAGGAATTCACACACACCCATGTGTCATCAATAAGGCTTAACTATTCACCTATGCATTTGTTTGTATTGAATTTTTGCCAACAAATTGTCTTGATTTCTTCACACAGCTTGCATTTGAGTCTTTAGCAGTGATCAGCAGTGCATTAACATGGTTAGAGGCAGGAGAGCTTGCAGTTTGCAGGTAGGGAAATTGCTTTATGCCTTTGGACTCACTCAGGATTTTTCCTTGGCTCGGGATTTGTTCCTAATATGCTCTCACAATTGTCTTTGAAATGGTAAACTTGCTTGCTACCAAGGGGAAACCCAGACCCACTACCCTAGTTCTTTATTTGTGGTGATGTTGAGTCTTTAGAAATGCAACACCCAGGAGGTTCAGGGGGCTTGATCCTCTAGACCAAGGGGAAACCCAGACCCACTACCCTAGTTCTTTATTTGTGGTGATGAAGAGAGTCTTTAAAAATGTTACACCTCTTCTCTTTTTGTCACTCCATGTAATTTAGATAAGATTGGATTACCTGACCCATGGATAAGCACTTGTTATTTGGGTCTACTGACCACAGTCCTTCTGAATCCTTCACTTTGGTAATTGGATATAGAAGGATTTGGGACTGGATGGATTTTAATGATTAACTTTGACTTTTGATTTGTAGTTTTGGTGAGTCTGTCCAGCTTCTCCATCCATTCCATGAGCAGTTCACTGATCAATCAGGAGCCAAGATACTCCGACAATTTTCTTTCTCTCAGACTAAGACCAAGATTGGACAGGTAAGCCCAATATCCACTTGGGAGGAACTGTGAACTATGCAGGCAGATCACTTTCTCCTTGCAATATTATATTCTGTAATGGGATGAATAATGCCTGCAATAGCTGATGGGTTTTAAAGAGGAAGGAAATGTCAAGTTCAATTTTGTGATGTACTCATTTCCCAATAGAGATAGAGTCCTCATGTGAGTGGGGAAAAAGCTACAAGTCTCTAACCTCATGTAAAAATGGTGTAGATCGTAAAGATACATTTTTCCCAGAATAATGTCATCGGATATTTTGGATTTTGGAAGGGTTTTGAATGCAATGGCAATTTACACCATTTTAAAGTGAGGTTACAGACTTGTAATTTTTCCCCCACTCACATGACGACTCTATTGGACAATGAGTACATCACAAAATTTAATTTGACATTTCCTTGCTCTTTAGTATGTCTATGTCCACATTGAGCAAATTTGAGTATGGCGTAGGCCAACAGCTGGGATACAACATTGAAGAAGGCATTGAAAGTGATCTAGCAACAGCTACAGACAAAGTCATCAATTTAGACAAGGCCTTCTGTAATATTCCTCAAGAAGCAAACTGAGCTGGTTTAAGTATTGCTAGAACATATTACTCCGCAGCTCTTCTGCGAAGTCAGTGTTAGTTTCAACCTCGGTCTGAGGGCAACCTGTTGCCAAGTCCACCGGTATACTAACCTCTCTCCCCAACATCATCATGTTGGGTGACTCCCCTGTGGAGTCCTGTGGGGTGCATCTGTATGCAAAGGTTGCATAAGGGAGGAACTTGTCCCAATCCTTCTGCTTCCCATGCGGGCTAATGAGAGCTGCCACCATGTTCACTAGTGTCTTGTTAAATCGCTCTACCATTCCGTCACTCTTCGGATTATAGGCGGTTGTTCTCATCTTTGTTACACCTAGTATCTGGCACATCTCTTTAAACACCTCTGACTCAAAATTAGTGCCTTGGTCGGAGTGCAGCTCTTGTGGCACTCCGTACCGACATAGAACTCTTGCACCAATTTGCGTGCTACTGTACTGGCTGTCGCATCTGGCAATGGAAACGCTTCCATCCATTTTGTACAGTAATCTCCTATCACTAGGATCCACTGGTTCCCATTCTCTGTCTTGGGCAGTGGCCCAAGCAAATCTATTGCCACTCTCAGTCTCCATGGGAACTCCTACAACACGGCACTGTTTCAAGGGAGCAATCCCTTTCCTTGCAGGGACTTTCTTCTGGCACACATGTCACAACTCCTTATGAAGGAGCGTACGTCTGTGGACATACTCGGCCAGAAATATCTATATTTCATCTTCGCCAAGGTTTTCCTTATGCCCAAGTGACCACTTAGCAGTCCACCATGCACTTCTCTGAGTATCTCTTTCCTCATACTCTTACATCTCTTACACATAACTGGTCCCAATAAGACCAATATGTCTCATGAGCCGCCGTCAAGTGGGAAATCTCCCTCCACTCCGGACGGTCCTTGCCCTCCTCTTTGGCACTTAAGACCCAACTTATGGTCTCATCCTCCACTTGGGCTTTCCTGAGAGCCTTCACTGGGATGCTTGGTTGGGCCGCTATGACCTGACCAACAGCTTCCCTCTGGTTTATCTTCCATCTCTGACATCTTCTCAGACGGGCCATCTAACTTTCCTCTTTCTACCACTTCTTCCCGGCCACACTGCTTGGAGGGTCGACTTGACAACCCGTCAGTGTTGCCATTTTTCTTTCCAGCTCTGTGCTGACTCTCTACGTCGCACTCTGACATTACTTCGATCCAACACGCCCTTTGTCCTTCTGGGTTCACAAATGGCTCTCCAGCACTGCCTGTGCACTTCATTCTCTCACCATTTATTCTCCACTCTTTGGTCTGGAAATCCAAATTACCCCCTGTGGGCAAGATGAAATCCATCCCAAGTATTCCTGAATACTTCATCTCCGTGAAAATCGCTCTCACTGGGTGTGTTGTTCGCCCAACATGAACATCAACCCATGCGACTCCCAGTACTGACAGAGGACTTCCATCCACCTGCCTAACTCTCACATTGTCTTTCTCTAAGACTGGTCTCTGTTCTCTAGGTATCTCGTAATACACTTTGCTACTGATAAGCGTATCAGTTGCACCAGTGTCAATCAAAAAATGACACTTCGTTTTCCTTATCATGCCATCTACGAATAAGCCATAGCGGGGACTAAGGTGTGGATTGGGTAAGGTATAAACCTTTCCCACCTCAGACTTGGGCTGCTTTTCTTCCATGACTGCTTGGCTACCTTTATGGCATCTCTTCGGCCCCCTCACATCTCCAGCCTGCCCGCGGGCCCTTCGAGCGGCTGCTTCTCTGTCATTTCCCTGTTTTCTATTCTCTCTTTTGGGTTCCTGACAATCTTTAGCGATATGGCCTTGCTACCCACAGTTGAAGCACTTCCAGCCCTCACGCTTTGGGTTACCCCTCTTTGGTTTCTTACACTCTCGCAAAGTGCCCTTGCTCATCGCAATTAAAGCATCTCCAAACACTTTGCTTACTCTCTGTTCTAGGTCTGTCCGCAGTAGGTCTCTCCACTGAGGCGCTCTTGTTCTGTACTTGTTTTGTTAGCCCTGCTAACAACCCAAGAACACTCTTCATTTCTTTCTCAATTTCATAAAACCTCTGTTCCATTCCTGTATCCAACACTCTAGCCAACTTTACTGGCTTTCCGTCCAGATTTCAAAGTTCTCTGTTTCCATTGCAGCTCGAATGGCCTCATCCAAGTTCTTGGGTCGGGCCCTGTTTATGCCCTCCCGAACAGACCGACTTTCGACCGCATCTAGGAAATGATTCTTTGCCAAATGATCGCGTGACTCTTCCTGTGTGTCAGGATACGCTTTGACCATCAACTGTTGTATGGCTTGACCCAACTCTTGCAAAGTCTCTTTTGGTCCTTGCCGGCGATGCCTCAGCTCGACCAAATAATTTTCACTCTGGCGACCTGAACCAAATCGCCTGTCTAGTAACTTCACTAGTCCACTATATGTCTGTGTCTGACCAGTAGGAACATCCCCCAACAATCTTAGGGCATTTCCTTGCAAACTCGCCGATAAGTAAATAACGGCTTGCTCTTTGCTCCACTGGTTCACTTTTCGACACGACTCAAAGTGCCGGAAATACTCTTTTCACAGCACTCTTCCACTGTATCGATCGGGAGTAATATTTGGGCGTCGATAAGACTGCACCAAATCCTTCCCTTCTTTCTCGTTCTCTACAATTATTCTCGGTTCCTTTTTAGCGGACATGGCCCTGCTGAACTCTGTGTACACTTTGCGGAATCGTTGGCACTAGTGGGGTGGACACTAGTGGCAAAGCTCAACAGTTCGCTGTGCACTCTTTTAGGAGAGACTGTCTCTGTCCCAAATCTGTCACTACTCTCTTCAGTGCAACTCTTGCTCGACAGAAAAGACTGGAGCTCTTCTACTGCACTGTACTCTTTCAGATTATCTGAATGGGAAATCCCGGCACTACCACTCTTAATTGGAGTACTTTCCCAAACTTCACTCTTTTCTCAACCTTGGGGTCAAGCTCGGGTGACCGTACGGACACCAAGGAACTTGGCTCCCTTGGGAGAAATAACCTGAACTTTCGAAGGCAAACGGAACTCGATTTCCGAATCGGCCCATACTGGCTCTTCCGCTCTTACACTGTCTCCATCATTTCTTTGGGGAGATTTCTCATTACTCTCCTTCATGGCTGCCTCTAACTTCTTAGCCATGAGTTCTCTGTCCCACTGCAGAAATTGGGCCTTTTATCTTAGCCTCTGCAGTTCACTCTCAACACTCTTTGTGGTATCTCCACTCATTTCTGCTCTCTTGGGTTGCACTCTCAACCCGCAGAAAAGAGTTCTAATCTTTGGTTGCGCTCTCAACCACAGAAATTTCTCTCTCTCCGGTTGCACTATCAACCACAGAAGTTTCTAACTCTTTTTACCCTGCTCTGAACTCTTCAGTGCCAACCTACCTAATCAGCACCAATCATCCCACTTCTGACACCATTTGTGGCGGGTTTCCCTTGAGTCTCATCTAGATTTGGAAGTCAGAGAGAGGTTCACCATCTGTGGCGAAAGTCTCGCAAACCCCAAACCCAAATGGTACCTCGGACCTTGGAAATACTTGAGCAATCTCAGGCCCAGGGATGTGAGCTCGTTTGGAGGAGATCTACCGCCGATTGGTTACTGATTGTCTTGGCACTCTGGGGCAGGGCAGGATAAATTACTGGGGGAATGACACACAAATAACGGACGCAGGCACAGTTCTATGTGTCAATTCTTCTCTCATTACCTCAAGGGCAATTCTCTTTAATGCCTTCTCTGGCAACTCTCTTTCACGGAAAATACCTTTCCTTCCTCTAACCTTTTACAAACCTTTAGACAAACCTTGTCTTACGTGAGTGCACCCCTCACGGAACCAATCCAGTCTAACAGCAAATTTGGCAACCAAAATGCACACGCTAGCACGCCGACTGTTTCACAGTGTCTCTATCTGAGCTTCCTTACAGTTGGATTACTCAACCAGTAATGAACGGCCCGGAGTCAACCTCTATGGTCAACTGTCTAGTCAGCTAATCTCTATGATCAACCCACTGTGCCATTCAAGTTCTATGTGAACTCAACTACTAGCTGTCACTTCATCACAACTACTCTGAAAGGCTACTCAATCACTGCAACACAATCGTAAAGCAACAATTTATGCAACAAATGAACCTACCGGCACGACTACTACTGGATCGCTCACCGGAACGCTGCACTCAGCAAGTTACACAGTTAACAGGGCCGTAGAAAGATATGAAAGCGGTCGGAGACAACAGTGTGTTTCCGGCGGACACAACAGCAACCCAACACTCACCGGAGTGCTCGCTGAGTATTCCCGCACCACCAAAGCTTCACGTCTTCGCAGAGCCCTAAATAACACGTCTTACTTACTCGGAATCTGAGACAACACTTTCTTGTTCGCTAACCAAAATCACACTGCCAGGCCAGCCCGGGCACGCCCGGACAAGCCACGCCGCGGCACTCGACTTGGACACACCCAGGCATCACCTGATCACCACCTGATTGGACAATGCCCGCCTGCATCCACGCCGGCAGCTTGCTCTCGGTAGCTCGCTCAACCCACATTGGTCACAGCGACCTGCCACTCACACTGCCATCACCTCCGACCTACTTCCGCACTAAAGGTTCAAGAACCTTCTCGAAGAAAGGGCAGATTAGACTTGTGTCGGTCCACCCAATCTCGTCACAACAACATCAAATACAAACAATTCAATTCGACGTATTTTTGACCGCGAGAGGGCGTATGTGGACCAATTTCATGTGATGAAAAACTAGAAAAAAAACGTTTTTTTTCATTTTTTGTTATTTTTATGTTTATGTATTTCACTATTGATGCAAGAAAACTACATACAGGCAATTAAAATAAGATGAAACTGTAATTGTGCTGCAAGACATTCCCTGATGTAAGCGCCCTCATGCGGTCAAAAATATGGTCAATTCTTGTAACATTCTGATTGATTGGTATTACTTTGGTGTCAATGTATATCTATACACGGGTACCAGCTAACTTTTAAAAAAATACACACAAAAAACATTTGAAAACTGTGACTGGCTTTAAACAGAGGAAGGGTTTTGTGCACAAGTCTAGAAGATTAATTAATATGGTGTGGCTATTAAAACTTCACACAGTTTAATGATGAGTGCACAACAACCATGTGAGGAATTCACACACACCCATGTGTTATCAATAAGGCTTAACTATTCACCTATGCATTTGTTTGTATTGAATTTTTGCCAACAAATTGTCTTGATTTCTTCACACAGCTTGCATTTGAGGCAGGAGAGCTTGCAGTTTGCAGGTAGGGAAATTGCTTTATGCCTTTGGACTCACTCAGGATTTTTCCTTGGCTCGGGATTTGTTCCTAATATGTTCTCACAATTGTCTTTGAAATGGTAAACTTGCTTGCTACCAAGGGGAAACCCAGACCCACTACCTAGTTCTTTATTTGTGGTGATGTTGAGTCTTAAGAAATGTAACACCCAGGAGGTTCAGGGCTTGATCCTCTAGACCAAGGGAAACCCAGACCCACTACCCTAGTTCTTTATTTGTGGTGATGAAGAGAGTCTTTAAAAATGTTACACCTCTTCTCTTTTTGTCACTCCATGTAATTTAGATAAGATTGGATTACCTGACCCATGGATAAGCACTTGTTATTTGGGTCCACTGACCACAGTCCTTCTGAATCCTTCACTTTGGTAATTGGATATAGAAGAATTTGGGACTGGATGGATTTTAATGATTAACTTTGACTTTTGATTTGTAGTTTTGGTGAGTCTGTCCAGCTTCTCCATCCATTCCATGAGCAGTTCACTGATCAATCAGGAGCCAAGATACTCCGACAATTTACTTTCTCTCAGACTAAGACCAAGATTGGACAGGTAAGCCCAATATCCACTAGGGAGGGGAACTGTGAACTATGCAGGCAGATCACTTTCTCCTTGCAATATGATATTCTGTAATGGGATGAATAATGCCTGCAATAGCTGATGGGTTTTAAAGAGGAAGGGAAATGTCAAGTTCAATTTTGTGATGTACTCATTTCCCACTAGAGATAGAGTACTCATGTGAGTGGGGAAAAAGCTACAAGTCTCTAACCTCATGTAAAAATGGTGTAGATCGTAAAGATTTTTCCCAGAATAATGTCATCGGATATTTTGGATTTTGGAAGGGTTTTGAATGCAATGGCAATTTACACCATTTTAAAGTGAGGTTACAGACTTGTAATTTTTCCCCCACTCACATGACGACTCTATTGGACAATGAGTACATCACAAAATTTAATTTGACATTTCCCTTGCTCTTTTAGTATGTCTATGTCCACATTGAGCAAATTTGAGTATGACGTAGACCAACGGCTGGGATACAACATTGAAGAAGGCATTGACAGTGATCTAGCAACAGCTACAGACAAAGTCACCAATTTAGACAAGGCCTTCTGTAATATTCCTCAAGAAGCAAACTGAGCTGGTTTAAGTATTGCTAGAACTCTAACCTTTTCATTCAATGTGAACAGGCGCAAAACAATATCAAATCGTTAGTAGTCGTTTTAAGAACTAAGTCTTTATTATTGAAGTGATGTTTACAGAACAGATGACTCACTGTAATCATTCACATTACATATCATAGTCTGAGTATTGTTTGTTGTTGTAATCTATTATTGTCTAAAAAGCCTTCAAACTTGACAAAACGTCCTCCATGTTGAATCCCCCTAAGTCTCCTTTCAGTATTCTTTATAGCAGTACTTAATAACCATTATTTTACTGCTGGGTTGAAGGCAGCTGATTGTTTCCATGTTACTGTTTTATTTGACATTCCTGCTCCTTCAAGACTCAAGTTCTAGGCTTTACAATGTTAACATCTTCTGGTGGTGTTGTTTTCCTTTCCCATCTTAGTTGTTAAACTATGCCACAGCCAGCATGCTGTCTGCCCGTTCCCGTCTGCAAACTACAGGTAGCTCAATGGAGACATCTCAACTGCTCTTAGTCGTCTCAGATGGGAGAGGTTTATTCCTGGAAGGCATGGAGAAAGTGAAAGCTGCGGTCAGGGAGGCCCGGGATGCCAACGTCTTCCTTGTGTTTTTGGCATTAGATAATCCTGAAAATAAGGTTAGCAGGGTCCAATGTCATAAAGCTGCTAAGTACAAAATGTTGCTTAATGAATTACCTTTAAGCAAAAGACAGCGGCCCACCAGTCCTATAACAATGAATTACACTGTACTTTGGTCGGTAACCTAAATCTACTAAGGAAGGTAAGTTTTTGTGCTGAACAGTCCAGGGTCAATTTTCATAAGCGACCAAGAAGATCTGGCCGTGTGTGAGTACATTGGTAAAGGGTTTGCATTATTGCATTACTCCTCTGCTTATAAGAAGATAAGGTGTTTATTATGAATAATGATAAGAGCAGAAAAATTTGTTTTTCAGCAAATGTGTGTTTCATTAACCATCAAGAATGTGTGGCTGGGTGGGTATACACATTTAAACCAGGGACCTATAACAAAAGTGGACAATGGGTTCCCTGGTTGGATGAAGGTACCCAGTTGGAAAGTCTACAAAACCAATGGGAGCTGTTGCCAAAAAGTTAGAGTCCAAACTATAGAGGGACAATAGGAGGTCCCTGATTGCAGGTGTTAACACACTTGTGTGCATTGGTAAAGAATTTGCATTGTTTCTAAAGTCATAGAGCAAGGAGTGCACAATGGGCAGACTTTATACCTCAATCATTACAAAGTAGTTTATTCTGACTCTCTTTCTGAAGGAGTCAATGATAAATTAGTCCCTAAAGACAACTTTAAAGTCGAGCCTCATTTTAAATCGGTTTAGTCAAGTCTCAATAGACTCTTCCCATGAAATATGTCAATTACATCACGCGTACGTACTAACACTGTTGGTTGGCAACATGATGGAATATCGCGTCTTTTTGTATGGGGCTGATGGTGGCGCAGTTGTGCGTCTGCTTAGTGCACATCTGTATGGTGTTTGCCAATCAATAGTGTCTGTATGCATGCGTGAATGTAATTAACGTTTTTAATGTGAAGGGCTAATTCCACAGAACGTGTGACATTAGTTTGACTTTGATAGAGAAGTTAACTCAAGCCATTTATTAGAAGATTCAAACTGATTGTATGCAATGTTTTGTGTCGGACAGGATTCCATTCTTGACATCAAGGTTCCTATCTTTGGTGGAGCAGGGGAGCTTCCTCAAATCAGCACCTACATGGAACACTTCCCGTTCCCCTTCTACGTCATCCTTAAAGATATCAACTCCATGCCAGAGACACTCAGTGATGCCTTGAGACAGTGGTTTGAGCTGGTCACAGCTGGGGACATTCAATAGTGACAGGGCTATAGGCCTTGTTCAAGAGTTTGCTATCTTCAGTCTTAATCTCTGACTACAAAGGTTGTATAAGTTATGCAGTAATGTTGGTGTTTGGAGCGTAATTCAAAGTAGTGAAGGAGTCTCTGTGTTCAACCTCTATGCAATGGCTTTCCAATGTACCCTTCTTGGTTTACAGGCTGGGGTTTAAGGTTAGGGGTTAGGGTTGGGGTTAGGAATAGGAAAATACACTAGGGGTGTCGGAACATATGTATAACCATTTCATCATCATGGATATTGTTTTGTATAACAACAGTAAACAGTTATAATCTTTCTTTCACCTAATCTTTCTTCAGACAAATTTAAAAGGATCTTTCAAATCTATAAATTCATCGCCCAGAAAAAGAAGAAGTTTACACAAGCATAAAAGTTTGACCTGTGTTGGATTGTTTTAGTGGAGCCAATTTACTCTGATCGCACAATTGCAGTGAAAACACATGTGTTGTCGCCAGTGTTGGAAAGTTTGGAATTTGTAAGAAGTAAATGTTCTGACATGAATATTAATATTGTTAACCCTTGTTTGAGGTTGGGACACATTTATTTAGTTCACATTTTATTCACAGAAAACAATATTCACAAAATATTGAACCGAGCCCTACATCCTTTTCATTGGAATCTCTTTTATTACTTTGCGAGTCATTCTTGTGTCATTGTAAAGTTTCTGAACAATATGCAGCATATATAATTATTGTAACTCCTAATAAATAGGCTCCAATTGAGAATGTTATTGTCTTACGGAAGTTTGTTAAATTGATGACTCTTTTTAAAAAAGATGATCTGGCTTTTCTTCAGCTTTCCGTTTCTGCTGGTAATCATAGAATCATGCTGATAGCATGTATGACGTTGGTACCTGCTTATCTATCAATGTGCTTTGTGTCTTGCAGTGGCTGAACCAGACATTTTCATGTGGGGGCATTTTATGTATCTAACCATTCATATGTGCATTTTTTAATATCATGGGAGGGGTCGTATTCAGGGTTCTGAGTGGGGATACGTCCCCCTTCCCCACCCTTTGGTTATGCCACTGGCGTCTTAATTCTTTACGAAAACAATAAAGATGCAAAATGTTCAGGTCAACTTATTTAAACAAAACAGTGTGGCTGGTATTACTTAAATTAAACATAACTAGCTAGGTATTGGACTTGGACATATTTATATTGTTTAATATTTACGAGTATTTTGAAAACATGCTCATATTTTTCAAATTAAACAGGATCTCAAGATTTTGTCACACTGTATTTAAAGCACCCCCTTAATATTGTAAACAAATGGAAAATAAAATGAGAAAATACATTTCAAATAGTTTTCTTTTAAGTTGAGTTGTGTAACAAAAAAATAGTTAAAGAAAATGGTCCTGAATAAGTCAAAAGTACAAGTTTAACCCCTTGCAGTTTTTTAACCAAAAATCCTGGCTCAAAAGGCCCATTTTTAAAAATTGGGCTGAAAATAAAATGTTCTGAAATCGCTCCAAAAACAAGTTTAACCCCTTGCAGTTTTTAAACTGAAAATCCTGGCTCAAAAAGGCCCATTTTTAAAAATTGGGCTGAAAATAAAATGTTCTGAAATCGCTCCAAAAAACAAGTTTAACCCCTTGCAGTTTTTTAAACTGAAAAAACCTGGCTCAAAAAGGCCCATTTTTAAAATTGGGCTGAAAATAAAATGTTCTGAAATCGCTCCAAAATACAAGTTTAACCCCTTGCAGTTTTTTTAACTGAAAATCCTGGCTCAAAAAGGCCCATTTTTAAAAATTGGGCTGAAAATCAAATGTTCTGAAATCGCTCCAAAACACAAGTGTAACCCCTTGCAGTTTTTAACCAAAAATCCTGGCTCAAAAGGCCCATTTTTAAAAATTGGGCTGAAAATCAAATGTTCTGAAATCGCTCCAAAAAACAAGTTTAACCCCTTGCAGTTTTTTAACCAAAAATCCCGGCTCAAAAAGGCCCATTTTTAAAAATTGGGCTGAAAATAAAATGTTCTGAAATCGCTCCAAAAAACAAGTTTAACCCCTTGCAGTTTTTAAACTGAAAAAACCTGGCTCAAAAGGCCCATTTTTAAAAATTGGGCTGAAAATAAAATGTTCTGAAATCGCTCCAAAAACAAGTTTAACCCCTTGCAGTTTTTAACCAAAAATCCTGGCTCAAAAGGCCCATTTTTAAAAATTGGGCTGAAAATAAAATGTTCTGAAATCGCTCCAAAAAACAAGTTTAACACCTTGCAGTTTTTTTAACCAAAAATCCTGGCTCAAAAAGGCCCATTTTTAAAAATTGGGCTGAAAATAAAATGTTCTGAAATCGCTCCAAAAAACAAGTTTAACACCTTGCAGTTTTTTTAACTGAAAATCCTGGCTCAAAAAGGCCCATTTTTAAAAATTGGGCTGAAAATAAAATGTTCTGAAATCGCTCCAAAAAACAAGTTTAACCCCTTGCAGTTTTTAAACTGAAAATCCTGGCTCAAAAAGGCCCATTTTTAAAAATTGGGCTGAAAATAAAATGTTCTGAAATCGCTCCAAAAACAAGTTTAACCCCTTGCAGTTTTTAAACTGAAAATCCTGGCTCAAAAGGCCCATTTTTAAAAATTGGGCTGAAAATAAATTGTTCTGAAATCGCTCCAAAATACAAGTTTAACCCCTTGCAGTTTTTTAAACTGAAAATCCTGGCTCAAAAAGGCCCATTTTTAAAAATTGGGCTGAAAATAAAATGTTCTGAAATCGCTCCAAAATACAAGTTTAACACCTTGCAGTTTTTTTAACCAAAAATCCTGGCTCAAAAAGGCCCATTTTTAAAAATTGGGCTGAAAATAAAATGTTCTGAAATCGCTCCAAAAACATTAACACCTAGCAGTTTTTTTAAACAAAAATCCTGGCTCAAAAAGGCCCATTTTTAAAAATTGGGCTGAAAATAAAATGTTCTGAAATCGCTCCAAAAACAAGTTTAACCCCTTGCAGTTTTTTTAACCAAAAATCCTGGCTCAAAAGGCCCATTTTTAAAAATTGGGCTGAAAATAAAATGTTCTGAAATCGCTCCAAAAACAAGTTTAACCCCTTGCAGTTTTTTAACTGAAAATCCTGGCTCAAAAGGCCCATTTTTAAAAATTGGGCTGAAAATAAAATGTTCTGAAATCGCTCCAAAAACAAGTTTAACCCCTTGCAGTTTTTAACCAAAAATCCTGGCTCAAAAAGGCCCATTTTTTAAAATTTGGGCTGAAATTAAATTGTTCTGAAATCGCTCCAAAAAACAAGTTTAACACCTTGCAGTTTTTAAACAAAAATCCTGGCTCAAAAAGGCCCATTTTTAAAAATTGGGCTGAAAATAAAATGTTCTGAAATCGCTCCAAAAACAAGTTTAACACCTTGCAGTTTTTAAACCAAAAATCCTGGCTCAAAAAGGCCCATTTTTAAAAATTGGGCTGAAAATAAAATGTTCTGAAATCGCTCCAAAAAACAAGTGTAACACCTTGCATTTTTTTTTTACTTTATTACTGGCTAAATAAGTCCCTTTTTTAAAAATTGGGCTGAAAATAAAATGTTCTGAAATCGCTCCAAAAAACAAGTTTAACCCCTTGCAGTTTTTTAAACCAAAAATCCTGGCTCAAAAAGGCCCATTTTTAAAAATTGGGCTGAAAATAAAATGTTCTGAAATCGCTCCAAAAAACAAGTTTAACACCTTGCAGTTTTTTTAACCAAAAATCCTGGCTCAAAAAGGCCCATTTTTAAAAATTGGGCTGAAAATAAAATGTTCTGAAATCGCTCCAAAAACAAGTTTAACCCCTTGCAGTTTTTTTAACTGAAAATCCTGGCTCAAAAAGGCCCATTTTTAAAAATTGGGCTGAAAATAAAATGTTCTGAAATCGCTCCAAAAACAAGTTTAACCCCTTGCAGTTTTTAAACTGAAAATCCTGGCTCAAAAGGCCCATTTTTAAAAATTGGGCTGAAAATAAAATGTTCTGAAATCGCTCCAAAATACAAGTTTAACCCCTTGCAGTTTTTTTAACTGAAAATCCTGGCTCAAAAAGGCCCATTTTTAAAATTGGGCTGAAAATAAAATGTTCTGAAATCGCTCCAAAATACAAGTTTAACCCCTTGCAGTTTTTTAAACTGAAAATCCTGGCTCAAAAAGGCCCATTTTTAAAAATTGGGCTGAAAATAAAATGTTCTGAAATCGCTCCAAAAAACAAGTTTAACCCCTTGCAGTTTTTTTAACTGAAAATCCTGGCTCAAAAAGGCCCATTTTTAAAAATTGGGCTGAAAATAAAATGTTCTGAAATCGCTCCAAAATACAAGTTTAACCCCTTGCAGTTTTTTTAACTGAAAATCCTGGCTCAAAAGGCCCATTTTTAAAAATTGGGCTGAAAATAAAATGTTCTGAAATCGCTCCAAAATACAAGTTTAACCCCTTGCAGTTTTTAAACTGAAAATCCTGGCTCAAAAGGCCCATTTTTAAAAATTGGGCTGAAAATAAAATGTTCTGAAATCGCTCCAAAAACAAGTTTAACCCTTGCAGTTTTTAAACTGAAAATCCTGGCTCAAAAGGCCCATTTTTAAAAATTGGGCTGAAAATAAAATGTTCTGAAATCGCTCCAAAATACAAGTTTAACCCCTTGCTGTTTTTTAAACTGAAAATCCTGGCTCAAAAGGCCCATTTTTAAAAATTGGGCTGAAAATAAAATGTTCTGAAATCGCTCCAAAAACAAGTTTAACCCCTTGCAGTTTTTAAACTGAAAATCCTGGCTCAAAAGGCCCATTTATAAAAATTTGGCTGAAAATAAAACTGTCTGAAATCGCTCCAAAACACAAGTTTAACCCCTTGCAGTTTTCTAAACTGAAAATCCTTGCTCAAAAAGGCCCATTTATAAAAATTGGCCCAAAAATGAAATTGTCTG
The DNA here is from genome assembly GCA_021014325.1 of Plazaster borealis. Classification (NCBI taxonomy): domain Eukaryota; kingdom Metazoa; phylum Echinodermata; class Asteroidea; order Forcipulatida; family Labidiasteridae; genus Plazaster; species Plazaster borealis. The sequence goes on along the minus strand of JAJGQC010000765.1, from coordinate 140,682 downwards.
GAATCACTCAAAATTACATATGTACAAGTTTAACACCTTGTGTACATGTAGTTTTTTAAACCCAAACTCCTTGCTCGAGGCAACCTTGTTCACGGAAAAAACCCACTCGATCAATAGGGTCGAAAGCAGAAATTTCTTTGCTAAGCAAAAAAACGAGCGGTCACCAGTTGCAACGAGGTAGACTTTATGGAATTTTGGCTGGTAACCAGTTTCTATTGAGCAAGATTTGTCTGTGCTTAGCAAGTTTTTATGCTTACAGGCTTAAATGAAATTGGGTCGTTGGCTAGGCTGATTCCCACCTTATGGCAGAGGCAATCGGAAGCAGCCATGTTTTTCAATGCACACTGCGCGTTGCTTGCTTAGTTTGTTTACATTGTATACATGAGTCACATGACTCTGGTAACAGTTTGTGTCTATTGTTTAGCCTCAATAGCTTATTTGTTTTAATTAAAATAATATCCCACACAAGTGCTTTTGTTAAAAACAAAAGACAACAACAATATTGCCCTTTATTTTGAATTTAAACATACTCAACTATTGATGAACAATTAATTCTGTGAAAGCTTTTTCAATTGGTTTTTTTTATTTTATTTATTTAATTAAGTAATGAAGACAGCACTGTACTGATGCTGCACCATGTCTTAATCTTGTATTTAGATTCAAAATAAGACCTGGGCCCAATTTCATAGAGCTGCTTAAGCAGAAAATATTGCTTAACAGATTTATGCTGAGCAAAAATAAGGGGAATACCAGTCGCAGATTGTGTATGTGAGATGGGATTTAGGCTGGCAACCTAATTCTGCTCAACAGAAATGTTTTGTGCTTAGCTACTTTTTGACATTGGACCCTGTAAAAGGTTTCCATTTTTAGTGTAGTGACATGTTAATTAATCAACCGCTTGCGCAAGCTATTTGCAAAGCACGTGCGCGGTTGGTTTCTTTTTAACTTTAAGTTTTCTATTTCGATTTAGAAAATAATGATTAACAAAGATTGGAATAAAATAAAGAAATGTAAGATTAAGAAGTGAGTTTGAGAGAGATACTGGAGAGGAGCAGAGCTTCTAATAAAACATTGTTTAGTTTATCATCAATTTATTGCGTTGTCAAGTTATTTCATTGGTGGTCACCCATTAGGCCTATTCATAATAACTATTCCAAACGAGTCAGATCCTAATCAGTAATCAAGCCGGGATTTGTTACATCTACAATTTGAAGTCACATTATGATGACGTCATCAAGTGTCACATTTATTATGTCACCTACGGGTGCACTTTCACAAGATCTTTAGGAACAGGGCCCAATTTCATAAAGCTGTTTTGCAGAAACTTCTACTAAGCAAATTTCTGTGCTAAGCAAGAAATGAGTGGGGTTTCAGTCACATCGTAACTGTGTGGTATTTTGGCTGGTAGCCTATTTTTCATAAGCAAGAGTTTTCTGTGCTTAGCAAGTTTTTGTGCTTACAAGCTTTATACAATTGGGCCATGCAGTTATAAGCTCAACCCTGCATGTTCCGGCTGGGGTGTTCCCAAAGTTAAAGGTCCTATTATAATGACATAAATTGTAACATGATGTCACCTTAAAGGTACAGTTTTACCACATCTACATCTATACACAGCAATAAATGCTTGGTCAAGATTAGCATACATGTATTTTTAATAAAGCTCTGGATTTGTGTTACATTCAAGATTTGAACGTCATCCCGAACACCTTGTTGTTAATAACATTTTATAATTTTATAATTTGGTAACAAAAGTGTTAGGAACCTAAAAAGCCTAAAAACGACTTTTCGCTTTTCATTTCCCAAAAACCATCTATTTTAGTCGTATTTCCAAAATATTGCCCAACCAAACAAACAACATCCCCTCCATAAAATAATTGCCGTTTGTCCCGGGATATGGGTAATTTCCTATGTGGTTATTTTGTACACGGCCTATGGAGCGAGTTGAACCCGCTATATGAGCATATTCTTAGACGCGGAGTACCCATACACTGTGCAAAGCAATGGGTACAGGAATATGGCCATATCCCGGGTCCACAGCACCGAAACGTTGCGGTCTGCATCCCCATACACTGCGCGCTAACATTGGGTACAGGAATATAACCAAATCACGGGTCCACCACGGCCAATACACAGTGCACAAACCATTGGGTACAAGAATATAGCCATATCGCGGGTTCACCCTGCTCCATTGGTTGTGTACAAAATAACCGTATAGGAATTGGCCCATATCCTGGGTCAAAACGGCAATTTCTCATGGAGGGGGTTTGGCGGTATTTTGAATTATGACTAAAATAAATGTTTAAGGTAATTTCCAGGCTTTTAATAAGTTGATCATTCATATTAAAGAACTTTCACAACAGTTTCATATTTTCAAATTAATTTCTTTTGAACTTGTATTATTAGGGTTATGGACTTAGGGTTATGGGGTTTGGTGTGGGAGGGTAGGGGTGTGGGTGTTTGGTGTGAACTGCCGGCAGGGGAACCACAATGAGACTGGACCTTCTGACGTTGAGAATTAAAGAGTTGACGATGGATTTCAAGGTTTGATGAACGCCATTGTCGTCTTGCCTTTTGTTTTCGGATCTTTTAACATGAATATTTAATTAGCAAATCTTGAGACCACTACATATCTCTTGAGTGAGTTTTCGTTGAAATTGGCCTTGAAAACCTGTATAATTTTGTTTTTCTGAAACAGTTATTGTTTAAAATAAATATGAGAGATATCATAGGTTAAATGGTATGGGAAAAAATCCTGGGATTTTTTTGCCATTTATGACATCAATTTTGGATGAAAAATAGATCAAAGAATCCTTGCATATTTGTATTGACTTTAATGTGTGTGCTTGACCTTACACACACGTATGAAGCCTCGTGTATGCATGTTTAATGTGTGAGCTTGACCATTACATTATAAAGCAACATCATTTTGTAAACCATCTAAGATAATCTAAGATGATCAAACATTTGGAGTTATCTTATCACTAATTTATGTCTTTTTAATTGTTTTAATACACAACTTTTTAATTTATTTTTTAAATAGTGTGTCACACTTTCGCTTGAATATATTTATACAAAAAGTGAGAAATGGACTGTTTGGACTTCAACAGTAGTTTTTACACCATTTTGGGTTGGAATGGCGGAACAAATTAAAATTTTCAATTTCCCCCGTTGGATCATTCTGTGAGGGCAGAGTTTTCAAACCGTGCCACAAGAGAACGAATAGTCGGGTACCCCAGTTGGTCTCTTATCAATCAATCAATGCTTTATTCAGGGTACCGCATACACGTGTATTCAAATGGTCTCCAAGCACGCTTGAATCTGGCTGTCTCCGTGGACGATAATTAGAGCATTTTTGTCGTGGTTTTAATCTTCAGCGAGCTGTTCAGGCAAGACTAATGTATACTCGTTTATTCTGGTTCCATAATAAGTCTCTCAGACCCCTGAGAGGCAAGAGCACTGAAAAATAGCAATGTTTGCGATCTGTATATGTTTCTAGTAGCTGTACGTATGTTCAATTTTACACATTACGTTTGGCTGGTATGCTTGTGTGTGTAGCCTACTTTTCACAACACAATGGGCGAGAGCGTGTTATCGCTCCCTATGATTCTCTGTTATTCAGTACCGTTTGCTGTTATCCAGGGATTTCTATTATTGTATCGAATTATTCACTTGCAGACGTACGTGTATAGCCTGTGTTACATCAATGTTTACAAATGACTTCAACATTGGCTCAAGTCTGGCACAGTGACTAGTACCGTATGACAGCTTCATATTACCTTGTGTCAACATTTATTTTGTTTACACATACACACTATTGACGTTTGAATTCTTTTAATATCTTTTTACAGGTGTATTAATTTTTGCTTTTAAAACTTTAGTGTGTTATTGTTTGCAATCATCATCTTGATTTTTATGGCAGTATTATTATAAAATTATATGAAGTTAATAAACTCGAATATTAAAAAAGAAAGAAAACAAGAAAAAGAATCCGTGCCATGTATATTTAGAGTTCAATTACTTAGACTAAAAAAAATAATGTAGATCTATAACATACAATATTTAATGGTTTTGTTGGCCACATTACGCACTCGGTGTGAATATGCCCCCCCCCCATAATTGTCCCACCTTTTTCGATCATTGTTATTTCCTCAGTTAAACACTTCTAAAAATTTGGCTATTCCTCGTTTCAGTCCCGTGAATTTTATTTATCCTCCATAACACCGTCGAAATAACTTCGTCGTACCATGGTCGTACCCAGTCCCAATCCTTTCATCGTATATGTTTATACTTCTCTACATTAACGGTGTTAATTCATTCTTAGATTCTATATTACATTAAAATGCAAATAAGGCAGAGGACCAGTAGCATTGCGGACAAGGATCGGGACTCCGAACCCCATGGTACCGGGTTCGAATGGCACACACGCTATTAGTTTACCGTACTTTTTGTCCGTTGTTGATTTGATGTTGTAGGGTTTTAAAATAAACTCAACGAAATTTGAGTAACAGGAGCAGTGTGGCCCAGTGGAAGGGCTCCGGACTCTGAACGCAAAGGTACTGGGTTCGAATCCTGTGTGTTATTTTTGTAAGTTAAGACGGTCCCATTGGTTTACGCAGGGTACTATGGCATGGGGAAATCCTTGTATTGCACTTGTAATTAATTTGCGAGTGGAAGGCACACGCTCGTCGCTATTTACCATTACTTTACTTTTTGGCCGGTGTTGATTTGATGTTTTAGGTTTTAAACTAAAATCAAACGCAATTTAAGTAAGAGGAACAGTGGCCCAGTGGAAGGGCTCTGGACTCTTAACGCAAAGGTACTTGGTTCGAATCCCGCATGTTTCTTTTTGTAGACTTGAGGCCATTGGTTTACGCAGGGTACTATGGCACAGGGAAATCCTTGCTTTACAAGGAAGGCATATGCTTTAACAGTTGTTTACTTTTTGGCCGTTGTTGATTTGATGATGTAGGGTTTTAAATTAAACTCGAACGCAATTTTTTATAGGAGGATCAGTGGCCCAGTGGAAGGGCTCCGGACTCTGAACGCAAAGGTACTGGGTTCGAATCCCGTGTGTTCTTTTTGTACGCTTAAGGCCATTGGTTTACGCAGGGTACTATGGCACAGGGAAATCCTTGCTTTACACTTAATCAATAATTTGCGACTGGAAGGCAAACGCTATTTACCAGTTGTTTACTTTTTGGCCGTTGTTGATTTGATGATGTAGGGTTTTAAATTAAACTCGAACGCAAATTTTATAGGAGGATCAGTGGCCCAGTGGAAGGGCTCCGGACTCTGAACGCAAAGGTACTGGGTTCGAATCCCGTGTGTTCTTTTTGTACGCTTAAGGCCATTGGTTTACGCAGGGTACTATGGCACAGGGAAATCCTTGCTTTACACTTAATCAATAATTTGCGACTGGAAGGCAAACGCTATTTACCAGTTGTTTACTTTTTGGCCGTTGTTGATTTGATGATGTAGGGTTTTAAATTAAACTCGAACGCAATTTTTTATAGGAGGATCAGTGGCCCAGTGGAAGGGCTCCGGACTCCGAACGCAAAGGTACTGGGTTCGAATCCCGTGTGTTCTTTTTGTACGCTTAGGGCCATTGGTTTACGCAGGGTACTATGGCACAGGTAAATCCTTGCTTTACACTTAATCAATAATTTGCGACTGGAAGGCAAACGCTATTTACCAGTTGTTTACTTTTTGGCCGTTGTTGATTTGGTGATGTAGGGTTTTAAATTAAACTCGAACGCAATTTTTTATAGCATGATCAGTGGCCCAGTGGAAGGGCTCCGGACTCTGAACGCAAAGGTACTGGGTTCGAATCCCGTGTGTTCTTTTTGTACGCTTAAGGCCATTGGTTTACGCAGGGTACTATGGCACAGGGAAATCCTTGCTTTACACTTAATAAATAATTTGCGACTGGAAGGCAAACGCTATTTACCAGTTGTTTACTTTTTGGCCGGTGTTGATTTGATGTTTTAGGTTTTAAACTAAAATCAAACGCAATTTCAGTAAGAGGAACAGTGGCCCAGTGGAAGGGCTCCGGACTCTTAACGCAAAGGTACTTGGTTCGAATCTTCTTTTTGTAGACTTGAGGCCATTGGTTTACGCAGGGTACTATGGCACAGGGAAATCCTTGCTTTACAAGGAAGGCATATGCTTTACCAATAGTTTCCTTTTTGGCCGTTGTTGATTTGATGATGCAGGGTTTTAAATTAAACTCGAACGCAATTTGTTATAGGAGGATCAGTGGCCCAGTGGAAGGGCTCCGGACTCTGAACGCAAAGGTACTGGGTTCGAATCCCGTGTGTTCTTTTTGTACGCTTAGGGCCATTGGTTTACGCAGGGTACTATGGCACAGGGAAATCCTTGCTTTACACTTAATCAATAATTTGCGACTGGAAGGCAAACGCTATTTACCAGTTGTTTACTTTTTGGCCGTTGTTGATTTGATGATGTAGGGTTTTAAATTAAACTCGAACGCAATTTGTTATAGGAGGATCAGTGGCCCAGTGGAAGGGCTCCGGACTCTGAACGCAAAGGTACTGGGTTCGAATCCCGTGTGTTCTTTTTGTACGCTTAGGGCCATTGGTTTACGCAGGGTACTATGGCACAGGGAAATCCTTGCTTTACACTTAATCAATAATTTGCGACTGGAAGGCAAACGCTATTTACCAGTAGTATACTTTTTGGCCGTTGTTGATTCGATGTTGTAGGGTTTTAAATTAAACTCGAACGCAATTTTTGTAGGAGGATCAGTAGCCCGGCGGAAGGGCTCCGGACTCTGAACCCATAGGTACTGGGTTCGATTCCCTGGTTTTCTTTTAGTACGTTTTAATTTGAAGTTGTTCATGCTGAGGTTTAAAATTAAACTCGAACGCAATTTATGTAAGAGGAGCAGTGGCCCAGTGGAAGGGCTCCGGACCCTTAACCCATAGGTACTGGGTTCGAATCCCTGGTGATCTTTTAGTACGTTTTAATTTGAAGTTGTTCATGCTGAGGTTTAAAATTAAACTCGAACGCAATTTATGTAAGAGGAGCAGTGGCCCAGCGGGAGGGCTCCGGACTCTGAACCCATAGGTACTGGGTTCGAATCCCTGGTGATCTTTTAGTACGTTTTGATTTAAAGTTGTACATTCTAAGGTTTAAGATTAAACTCGAACGCGAATTAAGTAAGAGGAGCAGTGGCCCAGCGGGAGGGCTCCGGACTCTGAACCCACAGGTATTGGGTTCGATTCATGGGTGTTCTTTTAGTACGTTTTGATTTAAAGTTATTCATTGTAAGGTTTAAAATTAAACTCGAACGCAAATTAAGTAAGAGGAGCAGTGGCCCAGTGGAAGGGCTCCGGACTCTGAACCCATAGGTACTGGGTTCGAATCATGGGTGTTCTTTTAGTACGTTTTGATTTAAAGTTGTTCATTCTAAGGTTTAAGATTAAACTCGAACGCAAATTAAGTAAGAGGAGCAGTGGCCCAGTGGAAGGGCTCCGGATTCTGAACCCATAGGTACTGGGTTCGATTCATGGGTGTTCTTTTAGTACGTTTTGATTTAAAGTTATTCATTCTAAGGTTTAAAATTAAACTCGAACGCAAATTAAGTAAGAGGAGCAGTGGCCCAGTGGAAGGGCTCCGGACTCTGAACCCATAGGTACTGGGTTCGAATCATGGGTGTTCTTTTAGTACGTTTTGATTTAAAGTTATTCATTCTAAGGTTTAAAATTAAACTCGAACGCATATTAAGGAAGAGGAGCAGTGGCCCAGTGGAAGGGCTCAGGACTCTGGACCGAAAGGTCCCGGATCGATTCCCGCTACGTAAAAACAGTTCGGGTTTTAAAAATCTTTTTTAATAAATCGAAAAGTTTGATTAAAAAGTGCATAGGTTCGTTTTAAGTTTTAAGTTTCTTTAGAAGCACGTAGGGGCGGTGCGTGCCACTGCGCGGTGAGTGGCGACCTGGCGGCCCCACTCACCGCGCGGCCTCGGACCGGGCGGCCCCACTCACCGCGCGGCCTTGGACCGGGCTTCGGACCGGGCTCGAACCGGGGACCGCTGCCTCCGGAGTCCGACACCTACCTACGACACCCACTTGGGTCCCCCCAGGAAAATAAGCATTTTAGACTTGATGAACCTTCGGTTCATACTTTACACAGGATACTATGGCATGGGAAAATCAGTGCTTTATACTTAGTAAATAATTTGCGAGTGGAAGGCACACGCTTTAGGTATAGACCATCAGTTTAATTAGTCAACAGGGTACGCAGAGTACTATGGCATAGGGAAATCCTTGCTTTATACTTAGTAAATAATTGGCGAGTGGAAGGCAAACGCTTTAGGTATAGACCATCAGTTAATTAGTCAACAGGGTACGCAGGGTACTATGGCATAGGGAAATCCTTGCTTTATACTTAGTAAATAATTGGCGAGTGGAAGGCACACGCTTTAGGTATAGACCATCAGTTAATTAGTCAACAGGGTACGCAGGGTACTATGGCATAGGGAAATCCTTGCTTTATACTTGGTAAATAATTTGCGAGTGGAAGGCACACGCTATACCGTTAGAGTTTACGTAGGAATAGGTATAGGTATACAGGGGAATCTTTGGTTCGGACTTGCAAAATAATTCGAGTGGAAGGCACACGCTGTAGGTATGGACCATTAGTTTACTTGGGAAACATAGGCACATGAGAGACTGTTCTGTATTATAATATATTGAGTTGAAGGCACACGCTGTGGGTATAGAGTCAGTGACCAAGGACATGAATTGTAGCGAAGGGCCATGCCGTAATTTCACATGTGTTTTTATTGGATAATATTTGAGTGTCTGATTCGGTGGTTCTCGTTGTGGAATTAAGGAATAGGCCTAGAGCTGTTATAATATAAATGGGTTTAGAGGCTCGTTCATGCCGTGGTCAGAGGAAATTTGCAAGGGCTAGCAGTAAACATTTCACCGGTGTTCTCGCTAGATTTTGAGTGTCCGGTTGAGTGGTTTCGTTTTAGGGTTTGAATAATGGATTGGAAAGAGAACGGGTTTGGGTATGGAATGGATGATTGAACTAAGTTTTATATAGGTGTTCGGTCAATTGAATCTTGTATTTATTTATTTATTTATTTATTTTTATCTATTAATTTTTGGGGGACTACGATACGAAAGGGGAATCGGATAGAGTTGTTTGGGGTGTTTTTCCCTGGGGTGTTAAATGCATCATTTATGGCCGCGTGTGAACATAAATTCAGCCAAGGATTCAGCTTCTTTAAAGCTATAAATTTTGGTACAAGAATTCATTGAATACGTCTATTGTCTAAGTTTGTAATCATTATTAGTTAACGAAGAGCTCATTATTTTGTTATACCATTTCAAACCAAAGATGAACGATTAAAATGTCTACTGTTACCGAAGTTCCTATGATTATGAGGAACTACTCTTGCTTTCATTTATTGATTGTATTTTTATACAGTGAATTGGGCAAGGTTCGAATACACACAACATTGAATATCATTATCAACCAGAAACAAAATTACACAGTATATCGTCGTTCTCTTTATTCGGTAATCGTTTCACAGAAATCACAACTTAAAATCAGCAAATTTTATTTTCAAATCGATATCCACCCAACCCCTTTCATTAAGGTGTCTTAAAAACACAAACAATTTGGTTATGCTCAGAGTTAATGAATGTAGGTGCAAAACCTTAACCCGTTTTAGAACGTCAGCCTTTGAGGAAGACTCTGCAAAGGTCGAAACGTCAGACCATTATCAATTTTTTTGATGACATTTCATTTTGTTTGGTAAGCAGTTTACAACAGCTGACGTTACATGACTGTAATTCCCTTATTTCATTTTAGAAACATGTAGGCCTAGGCCCACACATTGATCTCAGATACAACCATCCACGCATTGAGGTAAATACAACATTATGTAAACTACAAGCGGTAAAAGATTACGTAACACAGACACCAGATACTCTAAACAGAAAAGTACATTGTTTCATTTGATTGACGGCAAGTTGTCAATGACTGGCACAATGCAATGACCTACATCCGGCCGTTGTATACTTCCAAGTGCCGTTGTTTACGTGCATGAAGGTGGAAATAGAAAGCCACAAAAGTACCGTTTTATGACAATCTTAGTGTTTACACGGGTTCACACGAGGCCTATTCCTATTCTTCATCTTGAACTTAAATAAGCTACACGACAAAGCTTACCTCTAGAGACAGAAAATAACATCAAATGATCGTAATACATCCACGGTGTTTACACAGATCAAGCATGGCTGGTGGCCATTTTGAATATCGCGTCACGGCATCAAGCCGTCGAGTACCCCGACCCCTACTATATGTTTATCTGGTGTAAGGCGGTAATCGGGTACCTGTTTTTTTGCTTTGGCTGGTTCCAATCACCTGTGCCTGTCGAAGACTACAGGGGTACGCAACTGGCTCCCGCAAGATCTTGCGGTAATGAACAGAAATGCGATAGTCGGACTGGTAGTCATTTTTGGGGGTGTGGCTGGTTGGACATAATTATAATCAAACTGGGACTGTGAGTTCGATTTGAGGGTAGATGGATTAATTTTGCTGGGGTGTGGCTGGTTGGACATGGGTATGAGCTAGCTGGGTAGATGACTGGCGCCAGGGATGGGAGTTTAATTTGAGGGAGATGGACTAGCAGTATAAATCATCATGCTGCGGGAACGGCTTAGGATAGCTAGGGATGGGGCATGAATGGGATGGGTATAGGAATGGGCCTGGTTCGGGGATGGGGATGCTGGGTAGAAACAAGTATTGTTATGTAGGTTCATTGGATTTTACTGCAGGGTGGAATTTATTTAAAGGAACAGTTCAAAATGAACATACATACATGTTCATGGGAAGACAACAAGTCTTGTTGTGTGGGTACAGCATAGGTTGATGTGGTGTAACTGTAGGGTGGAATTGATTTAAAGGAACAGTAATCAATCAATAAAATATTAACATATATAGGTGTTGTTTTTGCATTTAAAGTTTAATAAATGGTGGTTAAAATATACCAATTAACGTTTGCCAATGGTCCAGTCCTCTACCCAGCTTGATCATGCCCATCTCCAGCCAGCCACACCCAAGCATGATGACTAGTCCATATCCCTACCCGAACCCATCAGCCCATAGCCCAAGTCCTCCACCCAGCCATATCATCCCATGCCAAGCTACCCCTACCATCACACCAGGAAGTTCAGTCAAACCAGCCCAGCCCAGCCCATTGGCTGACTTGACAGCCCAGCAACCCCCCCAGCCCCTTGCCCGGTGAGTCTCAGAACCCAGGTAACCCCTCGGCCCTTAGCAATTTTACTCCCCAATCCAAGCTCCAATTTTTCTAAGTCAGGCCATTCTAATATTCATCAGGTCAAAAACCGTTAGATTTTTAAGAAAGCGGTAAGAGAGAGTGGCTACAAGGTACCAGGTTCAAGCCCTACCCATTGTTACAAGAAATTTAAAAAAGTTCCTTTTTACTGGTAAAAAGGGGCCCACCTGGATTTGAACCCCCAAGCTCACAGCTCCAGAATTCCGGGAGCTGTGAGCTAGCCCGCTGGGCCACATGGCCGCTTGAAAAAATTTGCTTGGACGTTATTATATAAACCTTAGGATAGATAGGTAAAAAAAATATAAAAAATAATGAGATGCGCTCTATGACCTTAGCATGAGCCTGGGGAGGAAAAAATAATGAAGAAATGTTTGTTGGTGTTTGACCCAAAAAAGTTTATTTGTAGAAAAAAACAACCCATTACATAATACAAGATGTGTTTAACGAGTAAAAGTAAAGACTATTAAGACTACAAACCATAAGTTTAACATTTAAAATTTAAAATTAAATAATTTAAATAAATATTTTAAAATTTTAAAATACATAGGTATGGGTCCGTTATTTTTAGTATCATTTAAATTGGTCAACATGAATTACATGTCATAGTAGTGATTTTTTTTAAAGCAAAATAAGATCCACATTGTCTCAAAATGAATTTACTTTTAACAGTTCTAATTTAGACTGTTTTAAACGTAGAAAAACACTCCTTATTTGCTGTAAAGCAGGTTAAAAATATTGCATTTCCTGATCAAGGAAGGGTAGAAGTCAGCGACTCCTTGAATTAACCTCATCAGCAGAGTTTAAAATTAACTATTTTGCTTTATAACCCCTTTAAGACAACACAGTGCTTTATATCCATTGGCGTAACCTTTGCAAACCCAAAAGAAATTTTTAAAAATGTACGAAAGAATGATGAAATACATATAACCCCCAAATTATGTCTTTTTCTCCCACTTGCCCCCCCCCCCCAATACCTGGTTACGTCACTGTTTATATCAGCTATTACACCTCAATATTCATAGCAATAATGTACCCCTAATATACATGTTTAAAATCTACCATAATAAATCATCTCTGAACACAAACATTTTATTAAATTCACTGCAACTGAGATAATGTTTTTTTAAATTTCCCCATCACAGTTTATGTATTAAAACAATACGTTTCTGAAACGAGGCTGCTCTTTTTGCACGGTTTAATACGATCGCTTTTAAATTTTCCCAGCAGTGGCGCCCGTTTATAAGAAACAAAAACACAGTATTTCGTTTCTCGACATTTTATGAATTTGTAAGTGATAGGCCAATTTATCATTGCCCTTTACATTTAATTAAGTTAAACAAAATAAATTCCTTTTTTTTAATAATTTATAATTATCAAATGACTTTCTAAATTGAAGCAAGTAATTCAGACAATTTAATTTGGTTAAGTCTTTTGTTAACAAAGCCAACGTTTCACATTCTTGTTAGTGATGCGCAAAAATAACCATAGTACTGTGCAGTAAATTGCGACATTGAATTTTCAGAGACATTTCATGACTGACAGACAAAGTTATTTATAATAACTGCATTTATTATAAGTATATTGATTATTTATTTATTTTTTGTTATCAATAGTAAAAGTTTGGGGTTATTTTTGTAGTTTGAAAAAAATTTCATTATAAACTCCTTCCTTGATCCCCCAACTTTGTAATTTTGGGGTTAAATTATTTTCCCCCTCTTCTCCATATAATTACAAATTTTATGTGAATCAGTATTTTAAAAAAAATCTTATAACTGTATGTATTTGTATTGTTATACTCATGTTACCTGTGGGATTTTGCAATATTTAATTGTCTGAATTATAAACAACAATAATAGTGACACATTACAGTGCATTTTAACGGGTCTTGTGCACAAACAATGACGTACTCTTTGTATGATGATAATGTTGATATTGACCGCAATATCTTCAACGCGCGATGACTTTACGTCCGCCCGACTCCCATTCCAACCCGTCAGCAGCTGCCTCGTTTCAGTACTTGACGTAATTGATTTAATTGCCAACAATTTAAATCCAGAGTGTAGTGTGGTTCAGGTCTACGAACAATTACTTATAGAGCTACTTACTTATTCATGTTTTCCTACCGGTAGGTACAATAACACTAACATTTACACACAATAGTGCCCCCTACTGATCTACCCACACTACCAGGCATGTCTGGTAAAGACCCTGGGGAGCTGGATGCAGAAGACCCTACCCTGGTTGGAAGAGAATGTCCAACCTCTGTGGGAGGATCACCGGCTGGTGGATCAGGAGTTTGACTGACCATTGCTTGGGCCAAAAAAGTGGCATATGAGGAGGAACCTGCAATCCTCTTGCTCTATTTTTGGGGAGGCGAATATGAAAGAAAAAGTACATCGGCGCGTTAGTGCCGCCCATCACGTAGCAACGCAGGGGGGAGTTGGAGGAGGATGTGCCCCCCTCAGAAGTTCGAAATTTTGTAAAAAAGAATGCCCAATTCAAGCCATTTGGTGCACCATTTTTGCGCTATGATATTGGTTATCATATCTGAAAACAACTCCATTACAGGTTTGTATCAATATTATTTCTTCGTATTTAATGCACAGACGGCGTATGCCACACATTGTTGCAATAGTTTATTTATTTACCTCTTCTAAATCTGTAAACAAATCAGCATTGCATCACTTGCATGGTGTTGTCAGAGATCTTGTACATTTTTAAACACATGCCTATTTTGAATGCGGCAATCAAAATAAGCAGTGATGATTCATTGTCTCCGAGGGTTACGATAGATCAAGATGTCATTTGGTCAAGAAAAGTGAGATCACACATTTACTTCATTGGCTGGTCATTGTATGGAAACTCACCCAACTGGTTATCATATTGCTTGGTTTAAAACCGATTGAACAATTGGGTAAAATCAGAGCTGTGTATTGAGAGAGGGTCTGACATAAAGGGACCAGTTTTCTTTGGTCACACGGTTGCTGGACGCCATTTTTCGATCCAAATGCAACACAACCCAATAAGCAGACTAGTCTGGCACCCTGTATTCGCCAATGCGTTCTCTTGGACACAAAATGGCTTCTAATTTCTCAATTTACGTCTCCGGGTAAAACAATACTGAATTTACAGTTTGTGAACTACATGTAACCGTTAACAGCCAACTCCCAGCACAAGCATTTGCCCTGCACCCAATCTTAATTATTACAACCTGGGCTGGTAAAATACTACATTTCATGTTAAGAATCTTACCATGAAAGTCCCCTGTAGAACTGCTATGAGGCTACTATTGAAGAGGCTCAATCTTTCAAGTCTGGAACTCCCAGAGAACAGTAAGGTTGTTGGTGTCAGTAAGCCCAATTCATTGTTATCAAGACGAATCTCAACAAGGTTGGTTAAGTTTCCTTGTTGCAGAGCATCTAAATTGTTGCAAAGCATCTCTGTGTAATTCTTCTTGAGGGCGCCATTTAAACTCAACAATCGCAGTTTCTCGGAAACGTCTCTAAACGTTTCTTCTTCGCTGAGGGTTATGTTATTGGTGTCCAGGATTAGCTCCTCCAATGCTGGGAACTTATTGCAGGTGAACCAGCGTGGCTGAATTTCTACAATGGTGTTATTAGTGAGGTCTAATGTTCTGAGGTTAGGGAGGGTGTTTCTCAGGGTTGGATGCTTGTCCTAAGATGTCTTGTGTTTGAGCCTGATATCCTGAGGGATGTAGTGTTTGATGGAATCAATCTCAGCAGAGACTTACTCCACTTGCTGCATGTCAGACTGGTTATCCTGAGCAGCTGCAATAGTCTATTGATACAGCAAACGCACAAGGCAAGTCATGGTCAGCGTTAGGCGTGTCTTGGGCGACACTGGACACCACAGACAAGGCGAGGACGATAACGGTAAAGAGGAAGGCAGTGTCTAAACCAGAATGTGCCATACTGTGCCTCTTAATCTCACTTCTTCTCTTGGTCAAGTGTGATTACCAGCAAACCTTACTCCAGACCACTTCTAATTTGTTGTTCACTTCAAATAACTTCTCGTCTTCTTTGATGATGAGATTCCAATAGTGTACATGCCTACAGAGTAAAACAAACAAAAACATAATAATTATAATAAATCACACAAATACAAAATCCTTTTTTGATTCAATTCCACTCCACCATTAACTGTTTATTTTTTACTTCAGAGTAAAATGAATCCATACCACTTTTGGATTGACTCCTATAAGCAACTTGATGTTACACAAGCAAACATTCTCCACTCAAAATTAAAGTTAAAGGCCAAGACACTGAGGTATAAACAGCTTGTAACAAGCCTTACATGCATACTGTAAACATGTGTTCACACTTTCAGGCAACCCTTTTATTAAAAAGTGAAAATACCAGAAAATAGTACTCTTGATTCTTCAACCGACATGTCCACCTACAGTACTGCATCAAGCAAAACTACCACCTACTACCACCTACTACCACCTATCACATGGGCATTTAATGATCAATCGGAACAGTAATAATCATTAATTGCATTTAATTGAGCATATTGTGTCAAGCAGCAGTGCACCGGTGCGGGGATCGATTCTACCCCCCCCCCCACACCTGTACAGCAGCATTCCAAGCCGTAGGTAGAATCTTCTAGAGAAACATTTTCCCTTGATAGGATTTTCTATCCCGCTAAAAAAGTCCTCTAAAATCAGAATTTGTTCCTTAATGTTTCAAAGACACTTTCCAAGTTTGAAGTACTTTCGGATTTTATGCTCTTTGCATAAAAAATACTGACTTTTAGACCACGTATAAATGCCAAATCACTTAAAATAGAATAACAATGGTTTTTTTGGTTAAAGTACGTGTATATTTTTGGTAATTTCACAGAAATGGTCAGGAAAAATTTGACAGACTGAAAAATCTATAGTGGAATTGTTAACAAGGAAGTTCATTCAACTCATCAGACACCTGCACTTTATTTAGTGACACACACTGACAGGTGTCTGAGGCAAGCACTGCTGTAAGAAAGAAACACAGCATAAAGGTCCTAAACTAAGCTCAAAACATTTGTTGCCACTTAATATTAGGCTGTGGGATGGAATGGTTCCAGGTGTTGTTTATTGCCAATAATAACTGCATTAGGTGATTAATTAGCTCCATAAATAGTGCAAATCAATTATGCTGGTCTCCTCCTTCCGACCAGAGGTAGTCCAGCAGCGGAGGTAGTCCAGCGTATTGGCACTATTTATGGGGCTAGTGATTATTGAGTCAATCCACTAGCCTTAGACAAATAACAATGGGGGGCTAGTATTATTAAATTTGTAAGGTCAGGCTATTGCAGTAATATTAAAAATGTTAGACCTACAATGAGCGTAATTGTCAAACTCTCAACAAAATACACACGACTGACACAAAGTCCCGTGACTTGTATTGGTCGACCCACTACTACTCTCATCATTACAAAAACTATTTTGTGCGCGCATCCATCGCGTGAAACCACACATTGGAATCCGGACCGTGATTTGCTTTCAAAATGCTTTTTGTTTAAGGAGTATAAAGGCGAGTAGTTTTACCAAACAACAATATAAACACCTTAAAACTGTCTTAAGGATCTAAAGAACCAGGAACTTGTATGATATGTTTTATATATGGATCGTTTGCAACTTCAAAGGCACTCTATTAAAGCAGTATCGACTTTCAGCATACCATGCCAGCTCACCGTCCATTGGAAAAGCGTTAGAGGTCATGACCTTGCATGACTGTATCAGATTTACAAAGGCGGGTGTTTTTAATACACATTGATACAAAAGTATATAGTAAGATAAAGGTTTTCTTCTAATTTTTCTGACCGAGCTGAAGCTAGCACAGTATTGGGCCCGAAATAGCCAGCCGCGTATTCCCGAAAAAGCCAGCCGCGTATTCAGAAAATAGAACACATACAGTACAGGGAGGTGACAAAATGTCTCATTTTGCTCGATTCAGAACGTGAATCCGTTATTTTAATCAAACGTATTCTGAAATATAAGCCATAACATACCAATTTTTACTTGATAATATGACAATTTAGTGTCTATAAATGATTGTAAAGCAAAAAGCAAAGAAGAATTAATTACAAATATGTAAAACAAATGAGCCGCAAAAAACAATGTCATGCTTGTGATCTTGTGTTGAATGACTGACTGATTGATACTTTTGATAATCTGATCATATAGCAGAACCCTCTGGCCTAGGGAGTATAGTCTCTTAATACTTATTCTCCATCCATGCTTGTGTTCTAATTACTAGATTAAATTAAACGTACATAATCAAGGCCAAATATAAAGGCGATATACTAGTCAGAATCCCATTCATAATGCTCATTATAATACACCTAAAACCCCTGCAGTATGTCATTCAAAATAAAACCATTCTTACTATAATTTTTTATAAAACAAATTGTCTTAGTAGGGGGAAGGGGTTCTCATCTCCTGTGGATACTTGCCTAAGTTGTTTCCTTATTTATGTATAATTTGTTTATAAGCCTATGAATTTGGTTTTTAATTTATTTATCAATTAAATAATTAGCTTATTTGTTCATTTCATGGTGTAAACAATTGCCTTTTTAATCATTATTTTGAATTTGTTAATTGTTTTTACAGGATCAAAGAGCCCAAAAAACCCTTATTCTATTGAAGATGTTTACAAATTTCCCATGATGTTTTTGTGTCTAGATTATTATTTAATGTGTGTTGCAACAGAACAATGGTTTTCCATGATAATAATTTTTTTAAATAAAATTGTAATAAAATTCAAAATTCAAATTCATTCAATGATAGAGGGTTTTCTGTGAACTTTTGTGAATAATAATGTACCCTGAGTGAAAACTTTAACATTTTTAAACAATTTCCATTTGCACACTGTGGATCCAACCACATTTTGGCTGTAAGACAAATGAACTGCAATTGAGAGTAACAGTTATTTTACACAACAAACTATCTAACACCATGAGGCAAAAACTTTAACAAAAAGTCTCAATGCGGATGGCCGGACAGAAGCTGTTTAATATCCAGAGGGTAATAATGAACCCTGAAAACTTATTCAAACAATAGAAAAACTTGACCACAATTTCCATTTTCACCTAGTGAATCTATTCACACACAAAAAATTACATATCACAACAAACTATCTAGGGCAAAAACTTTAACAAAATGTCTCAATGCGGACGGCCGGACGGACCATCATAGACGGACGGACGGACAAAATCGGTATTACAGGCTCGCATACTGCTAAAGCAGCTCGCCAAAAAGTGATGGCAGGATACCGACATTTTTCCCTACAATCTGTGGAAACAACCAAAACGACTTATACACTATATTGAAACTGAGACTGAGACCACTGAGAGTATAGCTAGCCGAGTGGTAACCACTTGATAATGAACATGCAGAGCTGCAAATGGGATTCTTACCTGTTTTGCGAGCAATTCTTGGCAGTACATGTACGATTACGAAATTATTGTTGGTTGTGATTCGTGAAACGGTAGATACAAGTCTACCAGTACCAAGACTTGACGTAACGTCCCAGCGAAACTCATTCATCTTTAGACAACATATATTGCGTGTATTCCATCAAAAAACATAAACTACAACGATTTAGTCGATAAATTTTGTGAAGAATTAACCCTTGCACTTCTTCTCCAGACTACCTGCAACGCAATGTATACAGTCAGTAGTTCGCACGTGTATTTGTGGGTCAAAGGTTAGGTTAGGTTGTCAATTTTGCACGCAAAACTTATGAGGGCGGGCTGTACTTTTGACGGTCAGTTTTTCTGCAATTCTGTCGTCTGCTTTTGATGATGAAAAGTTGCGTACAAGCAATGCACAATCTATCTATTATGGTAGACCAATTAAAAAGTTATGACTTTAAATACAATCTTCGTTGCTGAAAAACTTAATATTTCCATACTTTTCGCTAACAAACAAAATTTCAATTTAGAAAAAAACAAAATAATTTTAAATAAATTTTGATACTTGTTGGGCGATCTTGGAAGCAGCGTGTCACAAAAAACGTCATCAAATGTATTTATTCATCAACCTGTCAGTTTCATAAATATTCTGTTTGGCTCTTTTCGGTCCGACGTTTCAACCTGGTTTTCAATCTCGCACTACATGTTGCGAGAATATCCTTTTGAGATTGGTCATCGTAGGCCTACCAGACATTTATGGCGCATGATCGTTATGGATCAGAAAGGTAGGCTATTTCTAGGCTGTGTCTGTGGATTTTGAATGGAAAACCCCCCAAACTGGATCATACGAAAGCGTAATAAAGACAGGGCTGATATGGCCGCCCGGGTAGGCGCTCAGGCGATATTCGCCCGGGCCATTCGCCCAGCCAACAGTAATCGGGGGAAATTGTTCTGCCATGACCTGATTTTAATTGATTTTAATTGAACACGCTTTCGTATGGATCCTTTCGATCCTGAGAAGAGTCCACACGTGTTTGTACACTTTCTTAGGGTTTTTTATTTCCAAATCTCGGCTATAAGGCTCCGGTGTCATAGGGGATTTTTGTCCCCGGTGACGTGTGTATCCCCCATACGGTAAATTAACAAGGGCTGAAGGATGCTCAAAACACTAGGGCGCTCTCTCAGTGAGAAGAAATTTCTTCACAATCTGCCGTGGGGACAGAATCTAACCCTACACCGGTTTCGGGTTCCGTTTGATGTTAAAGCACCGTGTGTAAAAATAAATGCGCCCTGCTCCAAAATAGACGACGGAGCCCGAGAGCCAGTGGCCAAGCCGAGGTTTCGAAAAGACCAACAGCGCCCTCATCTGTCAAGCAGTGTGATAATATTTAATTTTGAAACCTTCAACTTGTTTCCGTCCTCCGTGATCTTTGCTGATTCGCGCACCATAAGAAAGCAATAACTCTTAAAACTGCTGAAGCGTGGAAACACGTGAGAAATAATATACTTTTATAAGTTCAACAAACATTTCACAAGTCCTGTAATGTCACTTAGGTATCATAAGAACTCTGCTTGTTATTGGATGGTCATTTAATCCAGGCTATAAACTAAAAAAAAAGACTATGACAATAAAAAAAAGACTATGACAATAAAAAAAAAGTTCCAATTAGAGATTAATTTATGGTTGCCAGTTAAAAAAATGGTAATTAAATTCCACGAACTGAACAAATTAATGGTAAACTAAAAATGCTAGGGACTGCAATAATTCCAGGGACAGCATTTTGGTATAAACAATTGTATCCAAGTCAGTGGCGAATTGGGACGGGATGGGTTGGGGGGTTGGATTGGGGAATGATTTAACAAACTCTCCCAGTCGCATCGTCAATAGTGAAATATTTACTTTATGGGGATTGGGTTGTAATGTATAAACAATGAGGACCAGGGCCCAATTTCATAAAGCATGTAACTTAATATTGTAAGCACAAAAACTTGCTAAGCACCCTGGTTTCAATTTCACATAGTTGAGATTGATCGTAACTGCAAATCCATCGCAGCTGCTTAGCAAAGAGTGATGTCACAATACAAATCACTATGGTAATTACTGCTAACTCATCTTAAAGGAACGTTACAGAACTGGTAATTAAAATTTTCTTTATGATCACAGATTTACATAAAACTTACATGGTCTAATGATGATGATAGTAGAAAACATCCCTAGAAATATTTCTGTCTGAAATGCCATATTTGATGAGAACTAAATAAAACTAATTTCCGATTGGAGTTTCTTTATCGCTCATGAGCGTTTTATTCATGCATTGTATAACACATGCAAATGTGTAATCGGTTTTTCACTATTTTCTCATGACCCCGATGGCCGATCGATCTCAAACTTCTACAGGTTTGTCAGTTTCTGTATATGGTGGATTATATAAAGTGCTTACACTGCCAGTTAGCAAAAACCAATTCTGTAACGTTCCTTTAAGATGAATCTTAGTGCTTTGTGAAATCGGCCCCAGGGCCCAATTTCATAAAGCATGTAAGCACAAAAACTTGCTAAGCACAGAACACTCTTGCTTAGGATAGGTTGCCAGCCAAAATACCATACAGTTACCATTGCTGTGACTGGTACCCCACTCATTTCTTCCTTATAGCCAAGAAACTTGCTTAGCAGAATTTTCTATTAAACAGTTTTATGATATTGGGCCCAGGTATTACACACATGTCTGGTTTTGTGGGGTGCGTACCTCAAGTTCATCAATTTGTTTGTTTGTTTGTTTGTTTTGTTGGGGTGTTGGGTGTTTGTTTGTCTGTTTTGTTTAGGGAAGGGGTTTTTTTTTGGGGGGGGTCTTTAGGACAATTATTTTTGTGAGACAATTTTAAGACTTGTTTCTGTTTTCATTCGGCTGGTTTTTGGAGTGGGCCCTATAGTCGCACCCCTCTTACAACTCTCCACTCAAAAATTAAAATAACAGGTAAATAAATAATAAATTATACATCAATAAGTAAAACAAGAATTCAAATTAAAGCCAAGAATTCAAATCGTTTCTCATAACATTTATTTCATAAATAATAGGAACAAAACAGCATAGACAAAAAATGTGTTTAACCAAAACATACTAGAGCACTCTGCATTAATAACGCCATGTTACACACACCCTATACTCACTCAGGTCATTTTACCATCAGTCAAGGCCCAAATTCATAGAGCTGCTTAAGCAAAAAAAGCACAACAAAATTATGATTGCCATAACAAGGTTACCAGCCAAAACTACCATGTCACAATCTGTCACTGGTATCCTGCTCATTTCTGCTAAGCAGGAAAATGTTAAGCAATATTCAGTGCTTAAGCAGCTCGATGAAATTTGGTCCAGGGTTCGCATCCCAATGCAAACCAGCCCTGGACAAGAATTCCTTCAAATCCGTTTTTCTTTCAACGTAGATTGTAAGTGGTATATTGCCTATCTACGGGAAAATGCTGGTGTACTGATTCTTTGCTAACGCAGAACGGGGTTCGAACCCCAACTATGTCCAAAGCCTGCCACAAAAATGGAATTCCTGTTGGCCAGGGTTTCAATGCAAATTTGAACTGGCACTTGGCATGACTGTCTACAAATGTGATCTTTCAAGTTATTATAAACTGAACATTTTTTAATGTTTTGCTTGGTATTCTTCAACTCTTGGGTGAAAAAAGGCTGTCTATTTTAAACTCTGTATATCTTTTTATGTTTTCTCCAAACAGATGAAAAGTAGACATCTTACATGATTGTTTATAAAGTGCAATCTTTCACGTACAAAACTTCTGATTACTATTTCATCCATTCACATAATCATCATTGGCGTACTGACTGTTAAAAGGCCCTTTACTGTTTGACCAATCTTGCCAATTCTAGTCAATCACTGCTTCGGGACTTCTCTGAATTTGGTTGCTATGTCCTCTGGACTTGTTGTTCCCACCATGGTCACCAGAGGGCGCTGTTCATCCAAACGCACTTTGATGGTCATCAGGCAGTGCATATCAATCAACGATTTCTGGCACTGTGCCAAACCCTAATGAATCCAAATGAGTAAGGAGAAAAAAAATATATCAACTTGAAAAAGAAAGTTATAAGGTGAATAAAGACTAGAATTTATTTTATAGATCCAAACAAATATGCCAAGTAGATCAAATGATACTAAGCAGAATTGGGTTGATAGCCAAGCTACTAGTAACTGGTGCCCTGATGAGACACATCTAAACCAGATGAAGCCATGATGGTTCTCAACCACCGTGCAATAGTAGAGCTCATCGACACCACAGCATGAATCGGTTTCACAAATGACATGAACAGACAGGGCCCAATTTTATACAGCTGCTTCAGCAGAAAATATTGCTTAACAAATTCTGCTTAGCACAAAATGAGCAGGACACCATTCACAAATTGTATATGTGACATGGCAATTTGGCTGGTAACCTTATTCTGGTAAGCATAATTTTATTGTGCTTAGCTACTTTTTGTCCTTAAGCATCTCTATAAAATTGGGCCCTTGTCAGTTTTTCCTTACCCTATCCTCGGACACGTTTCGTCTTCTGAAGATATCACTGCTAATAGCAGTTAGCTTTGCAAAGTAACATTTTCTGGTATTTAGCTCAATGAAATTATTCATTTGCAAGTTAGATTTGAATAATGTCTGGTACAATGACTTACTGAGTCACAAGTGACTGCTTACATGTGAAGTCCTCAGACTAGGGACAGTTGCTATGTCACATGGTCTGGGTCAAACCTCTGCATAGTTACGTGTGAACACCCATACACAGTATTGAATGAATGTGTATGGCACAATGGTACCAGGGTTTTCCCCATCTGGGCCTAATTTCAAAGAGATGCTTTAGCAGAAAATGTTGCTTAAAAATTTTTCTGCTAAGCAAAAGTAACCAGAATACCAGTCACAGATTGTACATGTGACATGATATTTTAGCTGGTAACCTTATTCTGGTAAGCATAATTCCGTTGTGCTTAAAGGTATACACGTTGGTAATGAAAACAAAAACAATAATAGCAAAAAACTTACTTTAACAAGCAACAAGAGAGCTGTTGGTATAAAAAACAATGTGGAAAACGACCTCTAAAAAGTGACGTTTTTTTGAAAAAAGTTAATTTCTCAGTAATTGACAATTTCCAAACGTGTTCAGTGCCTTTAAGCAGCTCTATGAAATTGGGCCCTGGAAGTTGCTATACAAAAGCTTGCCCTAAACCAAACCTACATCTTTGTTCCTCCATCTGTGTACCTCATATTTATTCTTAAAATGCATCTTTTGACATTTTTCTTATAGCCTTACCTGGCGTAGTTTGGTCTCGAGATCTTTTGCTTCAGTTGCCTCCATTGATTTTAAAGATTTCTTCATTTGCTGCACAAGAAATTAAATTAAAATTTGTTAGTTTATCTATAAGGAAAGAGATAAGCTTGGTTAAACCTGAACTGTTCACAATTACTTATAATAATATCGACTCTTATATAGCGCAAATCCAAAGAATGATCATTGCGCTTCAAACGTTATTACCCCTGGTCACTGGGCCATATATTTCATTTCTTAAACCATCTCAGCTCCTAGGGAGTATACAGCCTGTGCTGCCAAGTACATGTTCAATGCGCACCAAGCTAAAACAATCACAAGAACCGTCTCTGCCCTCACAGGTGCCAATTTACCCCTAGTTGAAGAGAAGCAATTATAGTTAAGTGTCTTGCTCAAGGACACAAGTGTCATGACCGGGATTCGAACCCACACCCTGATGACTCAGCAACCAGAACTTGAGTCCGATGCACTAAACCGCTCGGCCACAACACGCCATGGCTAAGCATATTAATCTGCTTACTGTTGAACAGCTTCATTAAAGAGGCCCCAAATATTTTGGACATTTGTTATATTTCAAACTCACTGTCATTTCGGGAACGGAAAATCCAATCAGCTGAGTGAGTACCTGAAAGTTAGAAGGAAATAATAATAATAATAATAATAATAATACCGAGTTCTTATATAGCACTTTATCACAACCGATGGGCTTATCAAAGCGCTCAGTATTTTGTTCCTGCAAGGTATGCAATGCTACGTTTTTGAAGTGTGAGACCTATCCCTTTACATAGCACCATGTAATGGTTTACAAAGTGCTGTGGTGCAATATGCTGCCGATCAAACCAGGAACACCGGGGCGAATTCCTTCTCTTTACGATAAGTGCATTGGGTTCTTTTACATGCATTACACACGGGACCTACGGCTTTACATCCCATCAGAAGGACGCAGCGATAACGGTTAAGTGTCTTGCTCAAGGACACAAGTGTCACGACCGGGACTCGAACCCACACTCTGCTAATCAGAAACACCAGAGCTTGAGTCCGGTGTTCTTATCTGCTCGGCCCTGAAGGAGGACAGGAAAGGTCAAGTTAACTGACTTTGTCTGTTTGCTAAAGCGAGGTGGTCTAAATGAAATGGTGCTACACTGCTGCTTGAAAGAAAAATCATACCGAAGTGTACCAGAATAGTGCATTAAAATATGGACTGCGTGACTACTGGGACAGATGTGATTGAGAAAGATTAGGATTGCAAAGTTATCTAGTGGTAAGACATCTGCTCTAGCAACGCAAACATCGTGGGTTCGAATCCCACTGAGTGATTTGCCTGTGGATTTATTTCACAGAACTTGGGAAAGTATCGAGTATACAGCAGTGCTTAATACACATCTGTGTAAAGGGTAAAAACAAATTATATTCTTTATCCCGATGCAAAATTAACATCTATTAAAAAGTGATTACATGTTATGAAAACGTTACATTAGTGACGCACAAGGCAAGTTTGCGGGGTACAAAGGGGGGTTGTTGTTTTTTATAGAGCAATCATTCTCAACTGGGGCTGAGCACCTTTGTAATACTGTGAAAACAGTACCATCAAAATTCGCTTGAACGGTTAGCAAGTTCAGCGTAGATACACATTGCTAGACAGTTTGTTTAGATGATCTTCCCAACAAGGGAACTCTGCAAAGCTCCCACAAGGGGATATAAACACCAAGCTGGCAACAGCCAATCTCTACACAAACATTGGTTGAACGTCTATGATTATGAATTGCACAAATCAAGAAATTGTGATTCAGTAACTAGAGGACAATACTCATTCTAGTCATTGTGAAATCATACAATAAACATTTAATCACACATTCTGGAGTTTGTATTTGTCCCTTTGTACCAGTTGTTTCAATTTACAACAGTTAGTAGTTACCTGATTAGACAACTCTACATCCATTGATGCCGTTTTGTCGCTGATCTTTGCCAAGATGCTCCAGTAGCCATCCTTGCGAGACAATGGGGACAGAAGGGTGACAACAAAGCCCTGTACATACAGTAGGGAACAGGTAGAACAATAGAGTTGTTTTGACTTATAATAACATGCAGTTTTTACTTTGTGTTTCATCACACCCGAAAGGGCGTTTCGAAGCGCTCATTATTTCATCTACACATATGCAGAACTAAGTTTGGAATTATTAGACCCATTTGTACAATGTATCTTGTAACAATTTAAAAGGTGCTGTGGCGCAATCTGAATGCAGCCAACTATGACAGAAACATCTCTGGGGCAAACCCTTTCTCTTAACGATCAGTGTACATGCTTCTTTACGTGCATTACACAACAAACAGGACAATTGCTGTGAATCGCAGAACCTTGGCCAAAAGCCACAGCCGATTATCTGCCATGGTATGCTGGAATCTTGGAACGTTCAAACTTACATCCCATGGGGGCTGAATATAATGATAAACAATGGTGGCAGCCTGTCCATTCCGGTATGCCACATTTGTATAACAAAAGGACAAAGGTCTGGAATTGGGGATTACACAATAAACCATGGGAAAAAGGGATATTACGATCATGATTTCCAGTACCAGCTGTCCCGTTTTGTATGGTGAAACAAAGTATAGCACGGTTGGTGCATGCATGTGCACGTTACACAATGGAAAGTCCAGGGGGATATTCACCTCAGCAGTTCGACTGACTGCAACAAAATTGAGGGCGCTCTGAATTGAGGGCGCTACGCCCTCCAGGCATTAAAAAACAGTCCGCCGTAGGCCAGTCCAGAAAAGTTTGGTACATGTGTACACATGTTATCCAATGTGAAGTGGTTAAAGTAGGCCTGTTGTTACGTTACCTTAATATTGAATGTGAAGCTTTCCTGAGCTTGAATCCTTGACATGACAGTTTCCATGGTGACAACACCTTGATGATTGTACAAAGCACAAATTCTCCAGGTTTAATATATATATGGTGTTTTAATATTAAGGTCTGTGCCATTCAGAGCTGGGATGCTTGCTAATGCTAAGATGTCTAGTGCAATGGATTCAAGTTCTGATGGACAGAGTCAATTGTACTGTGTTTTTAAAAGCCAAATTGGTCAAGACACTTTACTCTACATCTGTACAACACTGAGCATAAATATTTGCAACTAAACAGAAAGTAAATCCTGAAAACGGCGCAGACAATAGGCGAGTATTTTTTGTTTATTTGTTTAAAATGAGAAATCACAAGGTTGTAACAGCCTGTTCAAGGTGAGAGCAACACTTAACTGATTTGGGCTGTCAACCCAAATCAACTGTCACTAGGGGCACGTTGCCACCTACTCCTGGGGCTGGAACAGGGTTACCCCCTTCACAGTCCGTAAGATGTAGGCATGGGTATCATCCACTAGGAGCCTGGCTGGTAGAGTAGAATGCACTACCTTCCCAACCTTTTATGAAGCAATTATGGTTTAAAAGTGCCTTGCTCAAGGGCACAAGTGTCATAACCGGGGTTCGAACCCACACTCTGCTGCTGACAACACAAGAGCTTGGGTCCAGTGAACTAGACCGATCAGCCATGACACCACAAAGTATAAGTGTGATTCTCTAGGGAAACTGCACAGTCGGTTTAAAATGCATACGTACATGTACATCATTCTGTTGTGCTGTACTGTCAGGGAAATTGTGTAAATTGTTCAGGAAGACACTTAATTCGCATAAAAAGTAAAAGAGAACGGTTTTCCTTTGTCTTTGTGTACAAAACCTTGCCAGCAATTGCATGCATAATTTGCTCATACGGTCTAGATTAGTCTTTAAGATGCAGGATGACAGCCGATATACCAAGTATTTTCTATTGTTCACCTTGTTTTGGGTATGCACATTATTTCTGACAACCATTGTAATCACAAAGTAAATCTGCTGCCACCTAGAATCTAAAAAAGTCTTCCATTGGAGGGAATGGGTTAAAGCAAATTCATTGTTATCAACTCATCATATGTAAGTTCCTACCACAGAGTAAGCTAAGATTCTGACAACCTTGTTCCACATGGGTTCCAATTGTTCCAGTTAGCAATCACCATTCCCCCATAAATCTCATTAATACCCCCATGGCATAGTCCTCCCTTGTTTCATCCTCTGACCACCCAGACCACACATCCAATTTCCCACTGTTCCTTCCCTTGCTCCCCCAACCATGTTCAGTGACCAAAAAGACCACCTAGTCTGTCCCCACTAGCTTGACTATAAAAATGTCCTTCGTTTCATCCTTAGTTTATTCTTCCTTGTTCTGTACTAAAAGACAGACCATCCTGGTTAGCCCAGTGCTACATTGTGCACTGTGGCCCGATCCAGTCTTTTCTTCTACTTCTCTGTTTGGAAATTCAGCCTAGGAGTATTAAATAAATATCCTGTAAAGCCCAACCATAAAAGACATATATTTCATCTTCATTGTATTCCTGTCTACATAGCTTTATTATTATCGACTAGGGCCCAATTTCATAGAGCTGCTTAAGCAGAAGATTTTGCTTAACAATTTCGTGCTAAGCAGATATGAGCAGGATACCATGTCACAAATTGTACATGTGTCATGGTATTTTGGCTGGTAACCTTAATCTGGTAAGCATAATGTTGCTGTGCTTAGCTACTTTTTGTGCTTAAGCAGCTCTATTATTATCGACCAGCTCAGTGACAACGTTCCAATAGTATAACTAACCTTCACTTGAATGGAATCTGCTTCGTTTGGCAGAACTTGAACCCTCAAATACATTAGATCCACTGCCTTCAAATGCATTAGTCCCACTGGCTTCTAAGCATGAGGTGGAATTTGGTGTATCGGAAGATGATGTGGTAGATATAATGGACGGATCAGATGTGTCTTTGCTTGATGGCTCTTTGGTTATGCGTGCAGCGATCCCCGTCGCTGGGGCTGGCTTTCCCAAAACTGTCTGTAAGTTTGGATTATAAATACTTCTGGATCTGGTGGGGTCTTTTTGAAGTGCTGATCTTGGCTGTTCATTCCACTGCTTTGAATCAGCTACTCTGTCAGTAGAACTTAGCGAGACTTTCTTTGACATACATGCATTTGAAGTTTGGCCAGGATTGATTCTGTTTGTCGTTGATGAATACGCAGCTGTGGTTGCCTTGTGGTGAGCAGTATTGGTTTCTTTCTTGACATCTTGGCGGTTACTGATAGAGGAAACTGCTGATGAATGGGAGGCAGTTGGAATGTTCCGTCCGGGATGACCGGGTCCATGGACGTTGAGATTCTGCTCTACTTGTTCTAACCACATCTCATCAATGTCGTCATCAACTGGCCATTCAGTATCCTTATCAGCCTTCACCAAACAGAAATACAACAAATAGAACGTCAACTCAAATATTTACTTGAGACAAATTTCAACAAAATGGGTGCTGATGCAGACAGCACCTTATCATAGAAACTTCAGCCATGAGAATGGGCGATGATGACAAAACCGGAAATCCATTTCGTACGAAAATAATCGATAATAAACGATAAAAATGCATGTCCGGTTTGGGGCAATGTCCGGAATTTGGGCAAGGTGACCCAGGCGTCACCGCCGCACTCAGTGAACAGTTGTCAGTAGACTTTTCAAAGTCTCCAAACATGTTCCTTTGCTTTAGCAATAAAACACATCACGGTCAAACAATTGATAAACCGCACCGTGATTGAAGCGCGGAATGAGAGAAGTCTACACATATCCATTAATCTCGCTGCATAATGCACTTGGAAGCCGGGCGGCAATTGTTAACGTGCTGTTTTTTCACAAAAGGTGTACAAAGGTAAACTTACAATTTCTGATTAACGAAGAGGGATTAGCGAAATCCAAGTGTATACCCCCTAGAACTCACCCCAAAAATATTACATCAAATTCACTCTGAACTCAAATTTGAAAGGGAAAAAAACGGAATTCCGGTTTAAACCGGAAGATTCTCATGCCTGATACTTGCACTTGCTCTAAATTAGACAGCTGAAAAGATTTTATTTATTACATTCAATCAGTATCATCTGTCAGAGCATCTCAACTGGGCTTAACTGAGCTAAGCACTAAACAATTGTGCTTACTAGAAAAGGTTGTATACTCAGTTTGCGATAACACCCTGTGCATACGTCTAATTTGCTGTGTAGATTTTGTTCTTTGAGAACTTGTCTTGCTATTTAGTCTACTGCCGTGGAGTAGATTTCGGAATTTGGGAGACTACTTAGTTCTAAAAAGAACTGTCCTGCTTATTAGCTGTTCCTGGGTAGAAGGTAGAACATTCCGCCTAGGTAGTAGTGAATTAAAACAGTTTAGCTATAAAACCCTGAAAACTTTCTTTTCTTATTTCATATTTTAGATCGAGTTGTGTTATAAACACATATGGACTGGCATAAGTCACTAGTGCATGTCTATCCCCCCTTCGAGCCTGTGAGTGACCAGAAGAAGGACCTATTTCCCACCTAACATCACAGGGCCGGACGGCCACTTCAAGGTGGGGGCTACACTTAACTGATTTGGGCTGTCGACCCAAATCAATTGCCATCAGGGGCACGTTGCCACCTACTCCTGGGGCTGAAATAGGGTTACCCCCTTCACAGTCCATAGGCATGGGTATCATCCACTAGGAGCCTGGCTGGTAGAGCAGAAAGCACAACCGTCCCAATTTTTTATGAAGCAATTATGGTTAAGTGCCTTGCTCAAGGGCACAAGTGTCATGACCGGGATTCGAATCCACACTCTGCTGCTGACAACATCAGAGCTTGGGTTCGGTGCACTAGACACCTTGGCCATGACACATTCCCTCAAGGGGGATAGACGTGCTCTAGTGACCTCATTGCCAGTCCATAGGAGTATAATATTGCCTTACATTGAGCTTGGGTTCGGTACACTAGACACCTTGGCCATGACACATTCCCTCGAGGGGGATAGACGTGCTCTAGTGACCTCATTGCCAGTCCATAGGAGTATAATATTGCCTTACATTGCTTGCCATTTGTTGTATCCTGTCCATCTCTTCAATCTGTTGGATTTCATTCAACATTAAGGCATCCAGGCCATCCCCAAAGTCATCACTGCTGGGTATCACTGTATAAGACAATATCAAACTTCCATAATAAAGGGATTGTATACGTTTGGTAATTGGAACCCACTGTTTGTTTCAATCCTATAAAAATGTAGATATATACCATAAAACTTACCTTTGAAAATTTCATTTCAAAAGGTGGTAGCTTTTTTTTTATAAATAAAATTTCAATTTTGATATAACACAAATAATTTGTTGAAAATAACATTGAAATTAAACTAAAAATTTGGGATGAGGATACTTAGGTTTTAGAAACCCCATTTGCCAATCACGCCCAAATTTGTGCGACCACACATAGATAAATAATAACATGAATGTCTTGATATTTAATCTACTGCCGCGGAGTAGATTTCGGAATTCAGGAGACTACCAAGTTCTGAGAAGAACTGTCCTGCTTATTAACTACTACCTGGGCGGAAGTAGGAAATCGGCCAGGACTACTACTTTCGCTTAGTGGATCGAGGGGACTTCTCGTTATTAACTTTACTGCAGCGGAGTGAGACCTTGATTGGTCTGTTTCGACTAGCCTGCTCTAGTCGTCGTCATTGACTAAAATCAATGATATCAATGACCTCCCCTTTCAGAATTACCACAGGAGTTGTGAACAATCTCTTGGCCTCAGGTTAATAGCCACTCCTGGCTGTAATAAATCATGTCTTCGCCAGATGGCAGCCCAGGCGGCTTGACAGATTGAAATTTGTTTTATTGAGTCTGAAGACTCTTATCTGATGTTTCAGACAAATTGAAAGGGATCATAAATAAAATAAAATAAAAATGTGATGAGATTTTTGAGATAAAGGAGAGCTGATTGATCTCAACTTGCCTTGATCGGTTCCCCTGTTTCTAAGTCCTGTTTACATTGTCATCACTGCTGTTGGTGTCTATTGTGAGATCAATGGTGTCTTGGATGACTGGTTCTCGCCGGTTTGATGCAGTTTGAGCTGGTTCCTGCTGGCTGACCTGACTCCCATCCACTCCTCTGTGTTTAAGAACAGAATAAAACAAAATTTCAAGGCAAAGCGTACAACATTGGTTTCTGGGAAAAAAATTGTCAGGCAGGATTTCAATGTAGAGGCTTGCATGAGCACCAATTTATTATCAGCCATGGCTCACGGCTGAGATTCTGCAAATCACGGTGAGTGGCTACTCAATTTGCTCACATGACAACATCAAATCACAGAGTTAATTATGGGAATCTTTTTCTTTCCCTTGTTAAGTCAGGGTTTCATCATGGCAACGATATTTTCAAAGGAAAGCGATTACTCAAGAAGCTCTAAAAAGTTCTGAAAAATAAAACCGCGGGTGGGCACGGACAATTTTTAAAAATACCAACGTGAAGTGGTTAAGTGAAGAGTTACCTGTTGAAATGTTTACTTACAGAACATTTGACAGAATTTGGAGCTGGCATTTTTGTTGTTGTAATACCTCCACATCACCACCAAGAACTTGAACATTCTGAGCTGTCAGTAGAAGTACACCACGTCGACACTGCACGGTTCCACTAACCAAGATCTGCTGACATACAGTGTAAAATATTATACATTTTGAATGGATTTGATGAAGGTTGTTTATCTTCACTCCAACGGTAAAGGAAAATTATGGATATCAGATAAGGCGCACCGGTAGATAAGGCGCAGTGATTTTTTCCAGACGCGTCTTATAGTATACGCAGGAAATTACGGTGCAATTGTATGTGTATCTTGGAACATTCAGGTCAAGAATTTCATCTTTGAGAGGATATTGGAAAATCTTAAAGTCTATGGGAAACTTTTGAAGGGGCACCAAGGCCAAGACCAGGGGCAACAAAGGCCATGGTCTCTGTGGCCTTGGTGTAATTTAAGGCCTGTTTGCAGATTTCCTCTAATTGACAAACTTTAATACTTGTTATTCTTTTTTGTGAACCAGGTGGATAACTGGTTATCATGCTTTTAATCTGTTATTTGGGCACACCCATGTTTTGAACCACACTTTAACAACTTTTCATTTTATTAAAACACCATATATATATTAAACCTGGATAATTTGTGCTTTGTACAATCATCAAGGTGTTGTCACCATGGAAAGCTCTCCCACAGTCACATTGTCAACTGTCATGTCGTGACTTAGCCCTTGCAAAAATTGAGGCTTTGTATTGACGACATTAAATCTTGGTCTTTATCTAACAAGCTTGCTCTTAACGATGCTAAAACCGAAATCATCTTTTTCAACTCACGTTTTTCGAAAAACGTGCATACTACAGAAATTAACATTGGACAATCCATTATTCAACCTTCTCGTGTAGTCAGAAATCTCGGTGTTCTTATGGATTCTTCGATGAGTATGACTGACCAGGTAACCAATAATTATGCAAATGTGCTCTTTTTCGAATTTGAAAAATAGGTCGAATCCGGCGCCATCTTGATGATGATTCTACTCTTCTACTCGTTCATGCCTTTGTCACTTCTAGACTCGACTCTTGCAATTCTCTTCTCACTGGACTTTCAGATAGAGAACTTTCTAAAATTCAGCGAGTTCAAAACACC
The DNA here is from genome assembly GCA_021014325.1 of Plazaster borealis. NCBI lineage: Eukaryota > Metazoa > Echinodermata > Asteroidea > Forcipulatida > Labidiasteridae > Plazaster > Plazaster borealis. The sequence goes on along the minus strand of JAJGQC010000765.1, from coordinate 107,030 downwards.
GCTGCTCGCCTCGTCTCTCGCACACCTCGTTCCCAACATATTACTCCAATCTTACAAGAACTACACTGGCTCCCGATCAAACTGCGTATCGTATATAAGTTAAATCTTCTAACATTCAAATCTCTTCATGGCCTATCTCCTGTCTATATCAGATCTTCTCCGTAAACATACTCCTGTTCGTCCTTTTCGATCTGCTGGCCAATCCCGACTGACGCAAAGTACTTTTTCCACTAAATTCTATGGTCAAAGAGCCTTCAACTACATTGCACCTTCATTATGGAATGACTTACCTCTTCATATTCGCCAAGCTAGCTCTCTTCAAATTTTCAAGGGACTTTTAAAAACTCATTTGTTTAAATCTTTATTTGTGTAACTTGCTATTATTTTCATTTCATTGTTTTTATGTTTTGTGTTGCGCATAGAGGCTTCAGCATTATGCGCTATATAAATATCTTGTATTATTACATTCAGGATTCAAGCTCAGGAAAGCTTCACATTCAATATTAAGGTAACGTAACACCAGGCCTACTTTAACCACTTCACATTGGATAACATGTGTACACATGAACTAAATTTTTCTGGACTGGCCTACGGTGAACTATCTTTTAACGCCCGGAGGGCGTAGCGCCCTCAATTCAAAGTGCCTCAATTTGTTTGCAGTCAGTCGAACTGCTGAGGTGAATATCCACCTTAACTTTCCATTGTGTAGCGTGCACATACATGCACCAAGTGCTATACTTTGTTTCACCATACAAAAAGGTACTGGAAATCATGATCGTAATATCCCTTTTTCCCATGGGTTATTGTGTAATCCCCTATTCCAAATGTGGCATACCGGAATGGACAGGCTGCCACCATTGTTTATCATTATATTCAGCCCCAATGGGAGGTAAGTTTGAGCGTTCCAAGATTCCAGCATACCATGGCAGATAATCGGCCGTGGCTTTTGGCCAAGGTTCTGCGATTCACAGTAATTGTCCTGTTTGTTGTGTAATGCACGTAAAAAAGCATGTACACTGATCGTTAAGAGAAAGGGTTTGCCCCAGAGATGTTTCTGGCATAGTTGGCTGCATTCATATTGTGCCACAGCACCTTTTAAATTGCTACAAGATACATTGTACAAATGGGTCTAATAATTCCAAACTTAGTTCTGCATATGTGTAGATGAAATAATGAGCGCTTCGAAACGCCCTTTCGGGTGTGATGAAACACAAAGTAAGAATTGCATATTATTATAAGTCAAAACATATGGAGAAGTTGTCTCATTCATGCTCATCATGTTATTGAGTCCCCCCACAGCAAGTTATTTTTAGCAGTGTACTTAACGTTGTATTGTCCAATGAGCTATTGATGTCGTCATTGTTTATTGACAACCGGCACACGCGCACGCGTGGTACGATGTACGCCGGGCTCATGCGCTGGAAAACCATGGAGGAAGAAAAGTCCGTGCACAGAGATCGGCTGAGGTAAGGCCCTTTTATGCATATTTTTTACGCAAATAGTGAACTATAAGGACCCTAATGCATCTAGATGATTCCATAGTTCTTCTGTGGTTTCAGGTTAGATATAAAATAAACGTTAGGGTTATCTTAAATCCTGTAAACTAAATCAGGCTGTGATTGACATACGAGCGTTTTTCCAAAGCTTTGATTATCGTGAGGACCGTACCATTTTGTATTGGGTATGTAATTGTTGGTGCATGTCGATGATACATACCCGCCGGCGTACACAACCCGTACCGATCATACGGCGTAAGATTAGCCTAGCGTAGTTCTTCTACATGTAGTTTCGCGACACCGACAGGGAGCGTAGAAACCGTAATGTTTCTTGCTAACCTGTCGTTTAATGTTACACTTTTCAGGGTGTATCAAACTCAAGGTGGCCTAAAAAAAAAAAGCAGTGTACAAAATAATTCTCCCTCTGCATGCAGGCCCATTTGAAAACAAACATAGAACCAACAGGAAGAAGGGATTTAACAATAAAAGCATTTATCCTTCCTTGACCGTCAAACTCTAATGGGTGGTCCTACTTTTTATTTTTCCCCCAGATATGGCATTGCAATGTGGAGCTTCTAAGACTAAGAGAAATTGTGCTATAAAGCCAACCGGCTTTTACAAGAAGCTCGCTTCTTTTGACTTGACTGATGTTCAAGGTGGAGGAAGTCAGCATCAGGACTGTAAAAAAACTTGGAAAGAAGGGCAGTAATTTGATATTGAGGTGAGTGAAACTTTAGTTTAGCCCTTGTTTATATGTATTGGCAGTGGCATAACTAGTTACATGTTTAACGTGGATATATTTTTTTATTTTCAGGTTCTAGAAGAAGCAGATGGCAAGGTCTTTGTAACCTACCCAGGATGGAACTCTAGGTATAATGAATGGTTGCCCAAATCTCAATGTGCAGATGTCATCAACATCCAGTGCCACTCGACAGCTTCATCTCTAGATGATAGGCAGAGACTATTTTGCGCTAATTTAAGACTGGACATAAAACGTCAACTACTTGGAAAGAGGAAAGCTGACCCTCATATTTTAATCACTCGAGACATTGAGTTGGATGTGTTTGAACAATTATTTGGTACTCAATTTCAAACCACTCAATTTCAATACCCCACAAACAGTGAACTTAATGATGTACTTGGTACTGGATGGATGGAACGCTTCAACGGGGGCAGAGAATGTTGCTACGTTATTCCAAATACAGCAGTCATTTCCCTTCACAAACATCGGCCATTCAGTGAGTTTGACATAAACGGGAAGGAAATAGTCAGCCATAAAGGTTACTTTGTGAAATTCCAATTTGTTCGATGGGATGCTACAGAAAAAGATGTCACAGACAAATTACCTTGTGATCTTCCATGGAGACACTAAGTTGGGCCCTTTGCATGAATTCATGAAAGTTTTCCAATGTGTTAATTTTCACAAATTTAGCTTTTGTTGATTGAGTAAATTGTGACATACATCTGAGAGAAAAATGTATCGACCACATGTACTTCTGGATGTTCCAAATGAAATAATATGTGATGCTGTAAAAACAAGAGAGCCAAATTCATGTGGCAATGTGGAAAGCATAGTTTTTAAACGAATATGTCGTCACTTAAAGGTTCAGTTAAAATACACAGGGAGAGTTCAAAAGCAGATACAGTCAAAGACACCTAGAGTCAAACAGCAGATACGAAAATCCTGGAAGGGAGGAAAGCAAAAGAAATTGTTTGATTTGTGTTTGGTAAAGAACAAAATCTGGAAATTCAAAGTGTTTCATGATGAGTTTTGTAATCAAAGTTTGATAACAAGGGTAACAGAACTTGAGAAACAAAATATTGACTTAACAGAGGTAGTGTCACAAAGAACAATCCAGTTGCAGAAGTTGCAAACCCAATGCAACAAAATATCAAAACGCATAGTTAACAAATACAGAAATTCAAGCGTGCACAGAGACAAGCCATACAGCAGGGCACAGACATTTCGCCTGAAGAAACAACTAAAAGATGACTGTAAGGCTGCTCTTGGTTTCTTAGATTTTCAAGGTTTAGAAGTTTCTTCTCTTGTGTTGCGTAATACTCAGACAAAGAAAGCTGAGCATATTTGTGTGCTGAATGATCAAGCACCTTCAATTTCTGCCATTCCAAATGCAGTGGATAAGGTTAATGTTTTGATGTACATCAAAGATAAGTTTTCTATCTCTGATAAAGCATATCATGCCCTGGGTACAGTGAGTGATGTACCAAGCATCAATCAAATCAAGAACAAAAAAGTGCAAATAAAGCAATTAACAACCACTGTGAGACCTACACCTGCACAGGCAATTGGGTTTCAGCGAGATTTGGGTCAGTTGCTAAAAGGAAGGGTTGAGGTTCTTCAAAGAGAGGGAAAGATAAAAGAGGGAGATGTGGTGCGTGTAAAATTGTCTGGAGATGGTACTTGGGTGGGCAAGCATTTGCATGTCGTAAATGTAACATTTACTGTACTAAATGAAGACCGGGCAATGTCAGGTGCTGGGAATTATCTAATTGCAATCTTTGAAGACAAGGAAGGTTACCAGGCTCTCAAAACCCATCTTGCAGATATAATACAAGCTGTTTCACAAATGACAGAAATTCATGTGGTAGACAACACATACAAAGTATCTTATTATCTGGGTGGTGATTACAAGTTTCTTCTCTGTGTGCTAGGTATTGACTGTGCTTCTTGCAAATTTCCATGCATTTACTGTAAATGTCCCTCAGATATGTTTTATTTGTCTAACCAGAATTATGAAATGCCTGATAGAAGCTGCAAATACAGATCAGTTGCTGAGATAGAAAGATGTGCAAAACTACCTAAGAAGTCAAAAGCAAAGTACAATTGCTCAAAGCAACCACTATTCCCGACAATACCACTCTCTCATGTAGTTATTGATAATTTGCATTTGTTCCTCAGGATAACTGATACTCTGATGAACATGCTTATTTTGGAAGCCCGAAGGCTTGATGCTGTTGATAAGATGACAAAATTCACAGAATTTAATCGTGAAAAGTTGACTCACTGTGCAAGATTAGAAAATTTCCTTGCATCAGTAGGCATAACAGGATTCCATTTCTACATAGGGAGAGAGTCCAAAGCTTTAAAGTGGCCAACTTTGAATGGACCACAGAAACATAAACTGTTTCCATGCATCAAGATTGCTCAAATCTTTCCAGACTTAAATGAGACTAAAGTGCTTAACATTCAGTATCTTTGGGATGAGTTTTACCAGTTGGCTTGTAAACTCACATCTTCACAGGGTTGTTGTAATACATCCGAAGTGACTGCATATAAAGAGAAGGTTAACCACTGGTTCACTAAATTCTGTGAAATATACCAGAAGCGGCATGTCACACCTTACATTCATGTCCTTGTTGCACATGTTCCCGAACTGCTGGAATGATTCGGAGCAATTTCTCCGTTTACTCAGCAAGGTTTAGAGAAGCTGAATGATTTGACAACTAAGTCATATTTCAGAAGTACCAATCATAAGAAGGTGTATGCCCTCTCTCAGCTCATGGACAAGGCAAACCGAGTAGAGTACTTGGAAAACCTCAACACTCCTGACTTAATGGGACACAGCAAATTAGTGTGCAGTTCTTGTAAACAGGGGGGTCACAATGTTAGAACATGCGCAGAGAAAACCAGTGAGCAATAGAACACCTATACTAAAGTGAAGATTGCGATTATCCTATCTATAGGATTTGCAATCCTATATTTCACAGAATGAAAGACTACAGAATAAGCCACTTTGATCTTACTATTAATTTCAAGGACCTTGTTTCTATAAGCTGTTATATGTGTTTAAGGACAATGCACATTCTTAAGATGAATTTTGTAAGATATAACAGTTGTGGTGGAATAAAAGTTTGCACAATATCAGCTGCTGGATCCATTTTATCCTTTCTGGTATGATTTGACTCACACTTGGTTTAGGTTTAATAATAAATGTAATTGAACAATAGCAATTGTAAAAATGCTGCCTCTGTCTGTATTTGAAAATGCCAATTGCTGTAAAATCTTGTCACGTGGGCAAGTAAACTTGCTCGGTAAACAGTTTCTACAGGGTTTCGAAGTATGGATGTACATGTACGGGTTTAAATTTTCTTATGATATCACCCCTCCTTATCTACAGATATCTTTAATTGTCATGAGTTAAGATGAATTTTCATGTTTTAGGAGAATTGACTGGCATCTGCCAAATTTTTAATTTGTTAGTGATTAAGTGTTTCATGTGTTGTTCATTGATCTTCTGAAATAAAGAATAATTTTGCCATTTCAATCTTTTTGCTTCAGTTTTATTGTTTTTAAGTGAGTTAGTTCTCTCATATTTTTTCCTCAAAGAAGCACTGTTGGGAATTTTGGTGGGACCTATTACATGAACAATTACACCCAGTTATAAATAGACGAATGATCAATCCCCCCACCCCCAAAGCCATTTGACTAGTGAGCTATCCATATTTTCTGTTAACACTTTAGTGTCAATAGACATATACATGTATATCATACATGTAACAAAACCGAGGCTGGAAGTGCAAACTGTTTTTTTTGTTTTTTTTAAACAATAGTATTCAATACTGTTATTGGATACAGGGAGCACGACCAAGATGGCAGCATGATAAAGGTCTATTTTCTAACTGTGGGCTTAATTTTGACTTGCCACGAACTCCACTCTTCGAGCTCACTTTTGACAATGTACACCGGGGCCCAAGTTCATAGAGCTGCTAAGCACAACAATTTGCTTAGCATGAAATTTCTTCCCTTAGGATTACCAACCAAATTTCCACGTGATTTTCAGGATAAGCAAACAACAGCTGAATACCAGTAAAAAGCAATATGTAACACATGGAAATTTGGTTGATAATCCTGTTTTTATCAAGGAAGAAATTTCATGCTAAGCAAATTGTTGTGCTTAGCAGCTCTATGAAATTGGGCCCAAGTTACTACACTACTACTACACTGCCGTCCTGTACACACACTGACATACACACAACATTAAAATGGCTGGCATAGACACCGTGTGTTAAACAGCATACACCGTACAGCTAGCTGCACTTTTAGGTACGCTGTATGTTTTACGCTGTACGCTGTATGTAGCGTGCACATACATATACCACTACATGTACATTGTACATGTACTTACGCATGTGGCATATACACTGCGCGCTATGGATTGCACAAACATGCGTGTATAAAAAAAACCACAAAATACTTGTTTTGTGATCTCTGATTCAAATATCTGGGTAGATTCATCGAATATGGTGTGGTTATTAACAATAGCGGCCGTATGTAATGTAACACTCCACTGCAACAGTGATTTATCTATTTCTAATTCTTCAATCAAAAATTCCCCCCTTTTGAATTAATGGTCTCGTCTAACAGCTTCTTATGAATATTCATATTTTCCTTGAGTGAATTTTTTTAACAGCTATCTTTTGATTGGTTGGGTACGGTGGGTTTTTTTCAGAGATAAGGAAATCTAACCAATGCAGATCACTCTTAGATCAATGAAGTGTTTCCCCCTTCATGTGCTAGCCGATAGCTAAACGTATTGACCTAAATATAGATCTCCAATTTGAATGATATTCTCCGGGTATTGGTTATAGCGGTTACAAACTGAATGGTTGTTCGAGGCTTGGTACGGTGGGTAAAGTCATTAACCGAATACACAACTTGTTATCAAATGAAAGTTTAATTCATGCACTCTTCGTGGCTGCATGTGCTAGTGAAAAAGATACCCCCTCGATTTTTTACGAGTTTTTGAAAAATGCGGCTATGCTTTTTACGCTGTCAATCTAGAATGGACTATAGAGGGCGCTCGTTAATGTGGCAAAACTTCTCGATATGCAACTCAAATTGTTCTACCTATTCCCTACTGTATGTACAGGGCTTTGTTGTCACCCTTCTATCCCTATTGTCTAACAAGGATGGCTACTGGAGCATCTTGGCAAAGATCAGCGACAAAACGTCATCAATGGATGTAGAGTTGTCTAATCAGGTAACTGACATCCCATCGGGCCGAATACAATGATAAACAATGCTTTATCACACCCAACAGGGTTCTCAAAGCACTTCTTTTTTAAATGACAGGTATGCAGAGCTATGTTTGAATGATGAGACCCATTTACATAGCACCTTGAAAGAGTTTACAAGGTAAGGCGGCACTATCTACTAGACCAACCGTGCCCAAAACACTGGGGCTATCTCATTCTCTTAATGATAAGTGTACTGGGTTCTTGTACTTGCATTACACAACACACAAGACCTATGTCTTTAGGTTCCTTCCAAAGGACGAAGAAGGTTTATTACTAGAGCTGCCAACTAGTTACTTATAATTACTAGAGAAGCAAACAAGAAATGGCTCAACTAGTTTGACTTTGAGATCCAGACCGCTTCTAATGACACTCAATGGTGACTGAGATTCAGAGGACACAGCTGCAGAAGCAAACAAGAGATGGCTCAACTAGTTTGACTTTGAGATCCAGACCGCTTCTAATGACACTCAATGGTGACTGAGATTCAGAGGACACAGCTGCAGAAGCAAACAAGAGATGGCTCAACTAGTTTGACTCTGAGAGACAGACCACTTCTAATGACACTCAATGGTGACTGAGATTCAGAGGACACAGCTGCAGAAGCAAACAAGAGATGGCTCAACTAGTTTGACTCTGGGAGCCAGACCGCTTCTAATGACACTCAATGGTGACTGAGATTCAGAGGACACAGCTGCAGAAGCAAACAAGAGATGGCTCAACTAGTTTGACTCTGGGAGCCAGACAGCTTCTCATTTCTGATTCCAACATGAATATGTCAGCTCAAGTCACCTCTTTATGCAGGTCCATAAATTTTTTAATATTTGTTGCTTTGCTAATAATTTATTTTTGTTCTGCTTTATATATTTTTCTCAGCTTTTGTGTATATATTTTGTTTTCGTAGTGGTTCATGTGTAAAGCGCTATGATCATATGTTCTTTGGAATAGCGCTATACAAGCGCTGTTTATTATTATTATTATTATGACACGGTGACTGAGATTCAGAGGACACAGCTGCAGAAGCAAACAAGAGATGGCTCAACTAGTTTGACTCTGGGAGCCAGACCGCTTCTAATGACACTCAATGGTGACTGAGATTCAGTGGACACAGCTGCAGAAGCAAACAAGAAATGGCTCAACTAGTTTGACAAAGCAACAAAGTTTAAATAGATCATCAGAGGAATCGGCAGGATTTACAACAATGTGTTTAAGGACAGGAGTACGGTTTTCTAAAGCTAACCTACTATGAACATAATCAAGCCGGTGACCAATGTGAACAGGAATTTTATACTTATAGTTACAATGACCCGCTCTATTACCCCTGAACCGAAAAATACCATTCGTTTTCAGAATCAAAAACAATCCAGGCTGAATGGAGTGATAAAAAGTCTTACGGATGTTAAAAAGCTGACTACGGGAATACATTATAGTTATATTACTAGACATGTTAGAATGCAAGGTTTCTGTATGCATAAAATGCAACTCGTCATTGCTAGTGCATCCAATACGAGGGCCTGGGTTAACAGAAATATCCATAAATATTGTTATATCATGTGGAGAGTCATGACCAGGAACAAATAGAGTAGTTTGGCCATGTTTGGACCATTTGACTAATGGAACTTTTGAGAAATTGAATCCAGTACGGCACAGCTGTAATGTAACCCAATGACAGGGTGTGATTGGCAAAACAAAATTAGTCAGACACATATACTGATCTGAAGACACACAATACTCATTTCTGACAGTCTCAGCATCAGCAAAGATTTGAACCAGTTGTGACTTATGTATGATAAAAAGCAGATGTAAAAACACCAACAGACTAGCACCGGCACTAATGGCAACAGCCATGGTGAATCACTTTACAAAATAGTGAACTCGACCAGAGATAAAAAACACATCAAAAATCATCAAAATAACAAGCAATACGTATCGGATAAAGCACCAAAATATATCACAAATAAGCACAGAAAGCTTACCAAACACGTCAACAAAAAATATAAAGACGATGCCAAAAACTCAGCAAAGATTGAACGGATAAATATAAGCAAGCAAGAAAAATAGACAGTGGCAGCTACAGAACAGCGCCCTCAACAATGACACTCAATGGTGACTGAGATTCAGTGGACACAGCTGCAGAAGCAAACAAGAGATGGCTCAACTAGTTTGACTCTGGGAGCCAGACCGCTTCTAATGACACTCAATGGGGGCTGAGATTCAGTGGACACAGCTGCAGAACCAAACAAGAAATGGCTCAACTAGTTTGACTCTGGGAGCCAGACTGCTTCTAATGACACTCAATGGGGACTGGGATTCAGTGGACACTGCTGCAGAAGCAAACAAGAATTGGCTCAACTAGTTTGACTCTGGGAGCCAGACCGCTTCTAATGACACTCAATGGTATGACCTTTGTAACCAGAACATCTCATGGCGTGAGCACAAGACTAGAGAACAGATTTCTGGAGACATTCCACCAACCTCTGCTACTGTTACTCAATGCAGAGTCCGCTTTGCTGGCCACTGCTATTGTGCTATCGACCAGGTGATCCCAGATGTGTTATCTTGGAGACTTCCGTGCCTTAATAGAGGACGTAAAGACCCCCCAATTACATCGACAAGATTGGCAGAGACCTTCCAAACATGATGACGGATAAACACCTCTGGCATGACATTGAGAACGGAATCTCAGTTGCGACTGCTAAAAGATGATGATTGTAACCATTGGGCTTTCAGGTTGAAACTTTGGGGGTGTCAAGACCGAGCGGTTTAGAGCATCGAATTCAAGTTCCGATGGTTAAGTTATCGAAGTGTTGGTTTGAATCCTGGTCATGACACTTGTATCCTTGAGCAAGACACTTTACTGTAATTGCTTCTCTTCACCCAGGGGTATCAATGGGTACTGCGAGGGTAGAGGTTGATATTGTGTTTGAAAAAGCCTTCTGAGTGCCACAGCTGCCCGGGCTGTATACTCCCCAGGGAGCTGAGAAAGATTTCAGGAATGTTATTGGCCCAATGACCAGGGCACTAATGTAAAGCGACTGATACGGTATTGTAAAATGCGCTAAGATCAGATTTGTACTGTAACGAAATGGTTATTTTACAAGTGCATTTTACATATGGCATTATAGATGAGTTTACCATTAACCAAAATCTCTTGATTCTTGTCTTCATTTTTACTGTGTCTCCATTCAGCCATTAAAGTAATTGTAATATAAACATTTAGGCTGGAACCTACTCCAAAAACCAGCCAGACTAATGCCCCAGGCTACTGAGGTGGTATCTATTTCACAGTCTGGGGTGGGCTCAGAATTGGTGGTTAACGTAATGGTATATTTTAATGTGTGACAATAATGTATGTGTGCTTTTACAGGTAGTCAGTGACCAGGGCTCAGTGATGTTGGAGGGTCATTTTGCTTGATGAATATTTAGTTAGTAAGAGTTGTGTAATTTTCCATTTCTTCCAGCAGATACAGATTCAGTTAGACACATGGAGACCAGGTGAGAGAGGAGACACGATGGGGGGAGAGAATAGAGAAAGGGGGGAGTGTGGGAAAAAGCCTTTTTTTTTCTAGGATTTAACAAAATTTCCATTGTTTTTTAACCAGTCCCCTATGAAAAAAAAAATAATAATTTAACATTTTTGAAATTTACACAATCGATTGAAAAAAACAAAAAACGAAAAGAAGTTGGAGGCATGCTGCGGAAACTTTTCCACAAAGACAACAAATGCAAATGGTTTCCATGTTATGGCACATGTGGGTCAATCAGTCCACATAATTAAAAAGGCACTGGACACTTTTGGTAATTACTCAAAATATATTAGCATAAAAACATGAAAAACTTACTTGGAAACGGGCAACGGAGAGCTGTTGATACACATTGTGAGAAACGACTCCCTCTGAAGTAACGTAGTCATTTTGAGAAAAGTAATTTCTCACTATAATATTGGAATCTGAAAACTACTTCAGGCTTGAAGCCTTTTTCAGGCATCTGGTCTGGTATTGCAAATAACATCGATTTTTACACAGCGCCCTCTGTTGTTAATTGTTGATGAGAAATATAAATAAATATACAGCACAATGTTGACAATCACAACAAAAATGTGTTCTGAACGGTCTAAGAGTAAATGGTCGAGGTAAGCAAACATTAACCCGTTTAAAGCAAAGTTTATGAGATGAAAATGTACAGCTATAAGGTAATATTGTTGCTAATATATCATTAGGTTTAATTTTGTGTAATACAATGATTTTTTTGGTATTTTTTAATCTGTGAACAACTTTAGTCACTTTTTAGACTAGCCCAGGTTGGACTCCTCCGTTGCATACAACGCGACGGAGTCCAGGGTATAAAGGTCCTCAGGCATTGCAACAAAATTTATAACCATTTTTTATCATATTTTTACCTTTTTGAGGAAGCTGAAACGTGACTCACATGTTCCTTGTGTCCTGAACCTTACGCCTGCTCTATTCAGAATTGCCAATTTTATCCTTGGATGACATTATTGTGAAAATAAAATGGAAATTGACGCATTCGTTGCGACAACCTCAACTGACATGAAACCAAGTCCGCAAAAGAGGGCGCTGTCTAACCCGTAACACTGAACGCTTTTTCTTCGGGGCGGCAACACGACGGAGTCGCAGCGCCAGTGCACAACTTGGACTTATTTTCGGAAATAATGTCATTCATGGATGTATTTGATAGGTTTTGAACTCAGCAAAAGTGTAATTAAAGGCACCAAGAATAAGTGAATGGAGTTTCAGCTTCTCAAATTAGGTAAAAATATTTTAAAATGTTACTCAAAATTTTGTTCGCATTGTAAAGGATCTTTATACCCAGGACGTCAGTGCAGTGGCACTGACTGACGTCCTACCAGGGCTAGTGTACTTACTACTACTTGTACATTAAATGTATCATACAAATGTACAGCCGATTGCTGAGACAAGCACACCAGTGCCGTGAGTCCACAAGCGTGAATAGCCGTTTAGCGGGCTGCAGCAGAAGCTCCACCAAGCATCCAAGCCTGTTTTTCCTTGGTTTGCACTGATTGGTCGAGATAATGAAGTGCGGGGTTCTCAAGAGCGTTTCCTGGGGCGCTAGTAGGACCGATGATGTCAAAATTTCGAAACAGGAGTACAGCGCCCCAGTTACTGGGTCTATATCCGGCCACCACTTTTTAAGGGATTTATTTGATGTTTTTAATGGATGTTGGACTTTTTCCCTTTATTAAAGATTCCTTCTGAGGGTTAACCTTTTGGACATAGGTAATGATATAATTTGACCTAAATAAGGGAGAGAAGTGGTGGCTGGATCCGAATGCAGAATTTTAGCCAAATATAAAGTCCAACATCCAGACCATGGCATTATAAAAAACTCAAATAAATCCCTTTAAATAAGGCCTAAAAGTGATGGCTGGATACCGACATTTTTCCCTACAATCTGTTGAAACTGAGACTGAGACCACTGAGAATGAGAGTATAGATAGCCGAGTGATAACCACTTGGATGAACATGCAGAGCTGCAAATTCGATTCTTACCTGTTTTGCGAGCAATTCTTGGCAGTACGTAATTATTGTTGGTTGTGAAACGGTAGATACAAGTCTACCAAGACTTGACGTTACGTCCCAGCGAAACTCATTCATCTTTAGACAACATATATTGCGTGTATTCCATCCAAAAACATAAACTACAACGATTTAGTCGATAAATTTTGTGAAGAATTAACCCTTGCACTTCTTCTCCAGACTACCTGCAACGCAATGTATACAGTCAGTACAGTAGTTCGCACGTGTATTTTTTGGTCAAAGGTTAGATTGTCAATTTTGCACGCAAAACTCATGAGGGCGGGCTGTACTTTTGACGGTCACTTTTTCTGCAATTCTGTCGTCTGCTTTTGATGATGAAAAGTTGCGCACAAGCAATGCACAATCTACCTATTATAATAGTCCATTTATAAAGTTATGGCTTTAAATACAATCTTCGTTGCTGAAAAACTTAATATTTCCATACTTTTCGCTAACAAACAAAATTTCAATTTAGAAAAAATAAAATAATTTTAAATACATTATTTTTGCTAATACTTGTTTGGCGATCTTGGAAGCAGCGTGTCACAAAAAACGTCATCAAATGTATTTATTCATCAACCTGTCAGTTTCATAAAATATTCTGTTTGGCTCTTTTCGGTCCGACGTTTCAACCTGGTTTTCAATCTCGCACTACATTTTGCGAGAATACTATTTTGAGATTGGTCATCGTAGGCCTACCAGACATTTATGGCGCATGGGGATCGTTATGGATCAGAAAGGTAGGCTATAGGCTGTGTCTGTGGAATGGAAAAAACCCCAAACTGGATCATACGTAAGCGTATAAAGACATAGTCGCGATAATCGTAACCCACCATCCTCCCGACGGTCGGAGACCGGTGGGTTACGAGTTGGATTATGGTAATACGGTGCGAAATGTGCACTATATTTGACAATTTTGGCCAGACTAGTGACCAGATTTGCCCAATTTTTACCACTTTCAAAAATCATGACACACATTCTAAGAACACGGATTTTATTTTGAATGTGTAATGAATCCATTCATAACACTAAAAACTGTACACAACCACCTTCTCGCCACAACCACCAACGCAATGGCTCAGTTTATTAAATAATGTAGGCATAGCCTAGGTCACACCTAGGTCACAAACTTTATTAGGCTATACATTATTATCTTCTACTCAAGGAAATCTGATGAAATTGATTTATTTCGCAGGCCTGATTTTCGATTGATACTTAGATTCTGAAAACGATATTATTGGAGTGTGATTTTTCTTATTGATGATGACTTCACAGATTTGAATCGCTGCAGAATGGGCCTATCTAGAAGGTTGCGAAAACACATGATCAAGATGAAGTAATAATTAGTAGTTTGCGGCTGCTGAGCTGCCGATCACGTGCTTCCTGCGGTGTCTTTGCATGAACAACAAGATGCTCAAAACATTATACGAAAACCACCCT
>JAJGQC010000765.1:0-87500 GCA_021014325.1 Plazaster borealis | reverse complement strand
AAAACTCTCTTCTTTCATAATCCTTTTGAAAAAAGGCACAAATTTACCTCACTTTTTCAAGCATCAAAAAGATTCAGAGCATGGTCACCGACGCGACTACCGCGAGCGCAGCCATTTTTGAACTTTTTGATATAAAAATTTGGTCACCGTTTTTCAATAAATACCGCCCTTTCTTGACTTCTACCCCAAAATAACGCCATCTATTGATAGAAAGAGGATTAGGAAGTTTACGGTGCTTTTTCCCGTCTCAAGCGGTGAAGAAATAACTCCCATGCCATAGCATTGCATACGTTACGTACGTGTACCACAGTGGCAGTGCGTGCAAACAGCCCATGTTGTTGGTAGGGGAGTTCAGATAACTCATTTGTCGGACAACTCGACCAGTCATACAACTAGACAGCTTGACAAGTCGTCAGTGAATGACTGATTCCGTTACTGAAAATGTTTACACAAATTTCCAGTACAAATCCTGTATTTCTGAAATGTTTGCGTGAACTTCAGTTCAGACAAGTATTCCATACGCCAGTGGTGTCACAGAAATTTTCTGCCATGAGGATTTGCCATCCGTCGAGTTGTCTGATCAAAAGTCAACTGAACTTGTCTTACGGTTGAACATACATAGAATCCATTGAGTTATCTGACCCGTTGAGTTGTCTGACCTGTCGAGTTGTCTGACTGGCGAGTTGTCTGACTGTCGAGTTGTTTGACATCCTTGGTAGGACGCAAGTTCCGATACACTGCACTGATGTCCTGGCCGTATAATTATAAAGCTTCCCGGTAACTAAAATATTCCATCCAACTGCCACTTTTTCATTTCCGTATCCGACTGCCACTTTTTTATTCATTATGAAATAAAATGAAATATTATTTACTCATATTAATGAGATATTGCTTTTGGTAACAATATGAGTGAAAAAGTATCAGCCAAAATATTTTCTTTCCTTCATTAATAATACATGTAGGCCTATTCTTCACTTTTGACTGGTCCACAAATAACAAATATCCATGGGTGACATTATTCCAGACAATAAGTCGACGTAGCTGCATAGCAACTCCAATCGACTTTCGTGTCAACTTCACAAACTGTACGAATGAGTGTAGTCTTGGTGCGAGACCTTCTTGTTTTGATTTTTCACAATTTGTTTTTGCAAGAGGGCTCTATCATCCAAGCGGCTCGTGGATGATAGTGCCCTCTCATGGGGAAAGTAATGACAAATCAAAGTGAAAGGGTCTTGCACTAAGACTAGAGGGTCATGTCAAGCCAACTTACCTGGTGGGTTGGCAAGCGCCGTCTCAGATGATGCTAAATTTGTTTTAATCAGTCTCCTATGGGTGCCATAAACACACATAATTTTAGAATCCCACTCCTTAACATTTCTGAAATATGACCCCTAAAGTTTAAGCCGTGCCCCTTCAAATTGATTTTGTGTTTTGGGGCCTTTTTTAGAGGCTTATATCTACAAATGAAGCTGAGATATGTAGGCTATAATTTAATATACCTGTAGGCTGTAGGGTATCTGGCATCCCATCAACTAGGATCTACTGTCAAAAGTAGCACAGGCCATTTGCATGTACAAAACAAGGTAGGTCTTTAAAAACCAATGTACTTTAGCCTACGGAATGACCTTTCGTAATTTTTGAGATCCCCTAGTGCCTGTTTGAAATGTCTGATTGCTTAAATTATGTTACATTTGGTTATAAACTCGGAGCATATTGACCAATCACACCTTTGCTGGTATTTGGCAGGGGTCTGATCTATGGGTCTACCTGTAAATAAAATGCCCCCAAAACACCCTTTTCAAGTACTGTAGTTATTTGACAGTATGGGACATTACTGACAGATTTTTCAAATTTTTCCCAATAAAACTATGTATCCAGTCTACTTATGTGAGTAAAATAGTTGGTTTCTTTCCTCCTTCATGGTCAGATTTTAATTTCAGTACACCTAGTTATTTGCCGGTTGTATGTACGCCTACACATACAGAGATAAATGTATGGAATGACCCTAAAACAAGTGTGATGGACTTGCTATGAATATTGTTGGCACGGTGCTTGCAGGTTTTCATGTACATGTACGGAGTCAGTACAGAAAGTTACAACAGAGAAGTAAATTTCCATTTTAATTTTTAAAAATTCTGTCATCCAAGGATAAAATTCACAATTCTGAACCCAGCAGTGTCATCCAAAATACAAATGTACAGGTCAGTTGGAAGTCAACAACCCCAGGTCACAATTGGGAATTTCTTTGTGACTACTTGGGGTGGCTGAATGGCTGACCTCAAAAGAGGCAGGTGGCTTAAGGTCAATGCTTCCAGGTCGTTCACATCATTGGAAACCTTTGTGATAGGTCTACTGTTGATTATACTCTCTAATTCACAGAGTAGCGTATAGATGCAAACTCTCATCAGACAATATTTGCTGACTCATCAGGGAGAAGAGCACTTTTCTCACAGTTCTTATCTGCCTTTCCCATGCCGCCATGATGGGACCCAGCAGGTGGGTTGAAGGTCCACTGAATGCTCCTTTGCAGCAAGGGATTTTTAAGTTGGGTTTTATTCCAACCTTCTATTTCTTTTCTGAGCTCCTTCTCTGCGCTAACCAAATTGGTTCCATTGTCCAACCTCATCTCTTTCACATTTCCTCTGCTGGCAATGAACCTGCGTATTGCATCAATGCATGAATCTGTGTCCAAAGAATCTGCCTTTTCAATGTGTACTGCTCGTGAGGCTAGACAGGTAAAGATGACGCCATACCGTTTCACTACACTTTTACCTCTCTTCACTTCAATTGGGCCAAAATAGTCCATTCCTACTCTGGTAAAGAGGGGCTCATCAGGTTTGAGCCTATCAGAGGGCAGATCAGCCATCTTTTGTTCCATTACTCTGGCCCTCTGCTTCCTACATGTCACACATTTTCCAAATATCCGCCTAACTGATGAATCTTCATCATCCCTGCTCCTTAGCACTCTAATCTCATCTGCATGTTGTACTTTGCACATGTTGCAAAATTTTGTTCTCAGCCATTTTCAGTTCTTTCAAAGTGAGCGCACCCTCCAAATCTTGTGGGAGTTTGCCCAACTTGTGCTTTAATTTTATCCATTTTCCAAATCTTAGTATCCAGGAAACTGCCTTCTTTAATCTGAACCAGTGTGAGTAGTGCAGAATGATTTTGTCAGCATCACTTCTCTCTGTATCGCTGGGTACTAGAGTACTTGCAAGAACAACTCTTTTTATTTCAGGAACTTGTGGTGCATCAAACTTATTAAGCAGCAGGATTAAGTGCCGACTCAACGTGACGCCACTGAGTTGGGCTGGAACCATCAAGGATAACTGCTAATCTGTTAGCTACAAATGCCTTAAAGCATGTTGTTCCGCTGTTGATATACCACAGCACTGATGTACTATCAGTCCAAAAGTATGTGTCATCCACTTCAATTGCAAGTTCCCTTTTGATCATATGATCAACTCGAACTGCTATTGTTGCAGCTGTCAGCTCCATTCTTCGGATTGTTACCTGCTTGAGTGGGGCCACTCGTGATTTACTCATCAATCTCTCCCACATCATTCTCCAATCTTACTCATCAATCTCTCCCACATCATTCTCCAATCTTACTCATCAATCTCTCTCACATTATTCTCCAATCTCAAATACGAAACGGTGCCATAGCCTGACTCACTAGCATCAGCAAAGTGATGAACAGTAACTGACTTGAGTCGCCCATCCTCAAACCCTTCTGGCTTCATACATCTGTCCTTCTTCAATTCTGCTAGCCTTGGCATTTCCGTCTGCAAGATTTGGTGGAATTTTTTCATCCCATCCTAACTTTAATTGGCACATGGCTTGCAGAAGCTGTTTAGCTGGGAGCACTGCTGGAGAGACACATCCTTTGGATCATAGACAGAGCTTGTAGGGGGTCTGTCTTTCATCTGAATTCTGAATCCAAAGTCTTTGACACCCTTTGCCAGTTTATCTTCTGGAATGGTCTCCAAAACTTTCCTTTCACTGCTCACTGTTAGATGGAAACCTCCTCTTCCACAACTTTCAGTTAAATCTTCCACCAGCTTCACTGCCCCTGACACTGAGGGTGCTGAACACAAACAATCATCGACGTAGAAGTTGCGGTGAATTATTTGGGCTACTTCTTTGCCCGAGTTTTCTGCTTGGTCATCCGCCGCTCCCTTTAAGGCGTAGTTTGCACATAAAGGAGAAGAAACTGCTCCAAAGACATGCACTTTCATGCGGTAATCTGTCAACGGTTTGGTCACATCAACATCTTGCCACCACAACAGCCTCAGCAGGTCTCTGTCCTCTCTGGGCACAAGGACTTGAGAAAACATGCCCTCAATATCAGCCATAATGGCGACCTTGTCCTGCCTAAATCTTGTCAACACACCAACCAAGCTATTTGTAAAGTCAGGCCCCTGTAACAACTGTTTAATTGAGGGAGACACCTTTTGTAGCTGGCTGTACAGTCATACACCATCCCTTAACTTGGTTTTTTTGTGGATGCACGACACCATGATGAGGAATCTCCCATCATCCCTTTTTGTTCCCTCTTCAGGAACTTTCTCCATGGCCCTTGGTTTATGCTTAAACAGGGAACAAATTTCCCATTTTGCCAACATGTATCCTAATAAGGAAACATTCACAGTCAAGCATAAATGTCTCCAATTTTGGAAACGCTCATGTTCCAAACAAAAGTGGTCTTAAATTATTGTTTCTAATCTCTGCCATGAAAGTGGGACATTTTCAACTGGTTATAACTTTGTTTTGTAAAGTAAAATGCCAGTCAAACTTATAAGTGGAATCTTCTTCAACATAAAATTGTTTCCATATTGTGAACGTTAAACAGCCTTAATTTCAAAAGCACACATAATAGTACACAGTGATGGGATTTGTGTACAGATTGTCTGTCTGCACTGGATTTTTGTTAAGGGCATTTGGAGAACATCCAAAAATTGTTGATGCGTGTTGCAAATTCTATTTTCACTTGAAATCAAATTCCCTGCGGTGGAAACATTCTAATTGTTCAGTGGCGTGTCGTGGCCGAGCGGATAAGAACACCAAACTCAAGCTCTCGTATTTCTGATCAGCAGAGTGTGGGTTCAAGTCCCGGTCATGACACTTGTGTCCTTAAGCAAGACACTTAACCATTATTACTGTGCCTTCGGATGGGACGTAAAGCCGTAGGTCCAGTTTGTTAATTGTTTGTAATTCACATAAAAGAACCCAGTGCACTTATCATAAAGAGGAGGGGTTTGCCCCGGTGTTCCTGGTTTGATCGGCAGCATATTGCGCCACAGCACCTTGTAAAACCATTACATGGTGCTATGTAAAGGGATAGGTCTCATGCTTCAACACGTAGCTCCGCATACCTTGCAGGAAAAATACTGAGCGCTTTGATACGCCCATCGGGTGTGATAAAGCGCTATATAAAACATCCGTATTATTATATAAGTGCGATGACTAGAGCAAGCTAGTCGAAACGTTGAGACAGATTAAGAACTCACTCCGCAGCAGTGAAGTTATTAACGAGAAGTCCCCCCGATCCACGAAGCGAAACTAGTAGTCCCCTACTGATTGTCCTACATTCCGCCCAGGTAGTAGTTAATTAATAATAATAATAATGCATTTATAATGCGCCATCTATCTAGTGTACAAGACCCTATTCCGAGGCGCAGAACAAAAAACCAAAACCTATAAGCAACGAAAGAGAAATATACAATACAGTTATACAATGAATAATCTAAGACATGTTACAAGCTAAGTGTATGTGGAGTTAAATAAATGAGTTTTCAGCAAGTTTTTAAACAATGGAAGAGAACTACAGCATCTAATGTTATTAGGTAAAGTGTTCCAAAGTTTAGGAGCACAAGCAGAAAAGGCACGATCGCCATATGATGAGGACGTTCTAGGAATAGTTATAAGGGTCTTAGCAGAAGAACGAAGAGTGCGAGAAGGGGCGTAAGGTACAAGAAGATTTGCAATGTAAGATGGAGTTAAGCCAATCTGAGATTTAAATGTAATTAGTAAAATTTTGAATTGAATTCGTTGTCCAATGGGAAGCCAGTGAAGTTCCTGCAATATAGGTGTAATATGATCGTGTTTTTTAGATTTTGTTAAAACACGAGCGGCAGCATTTTGTACAAGTTGTAGTTTGTGGAGCTGGTGTTCAGTAACTCCGTATAATAATGAGTTACCATTGTCAAGGCGAGAAGTGACCAAAGAATGGATGATGGTAGCAGCAGTTTTATGTGATAAGGTTTTTCGAATGGTAGGCCTATTTACAGTTCGTAAGTAATAATATGTTGATTGACAAATCCTGCTGACATGTTTAACCATGGATAGTGTGTTACCAAAAATAATTCCCAAATTACGCGCACAAGGTGAGGCAAGAATAGAGGCACTGTCAACGTGAATGTTATGATCAATGATGTCGCTGATGTTTGGAAGTTATAATGAGAAATTCTGTTTTGTCATTTAGTTTTAGCTTGTTTATGGTCATCCAGGACATAATCTCTGATATACAGGCTTCGGCACACTGGCGAGCCGATTCCTCACTGTTGGGTTTGTTCAAATCAAATGGCAAATAGAGTTGCGTGTCATCCGCATACGCATGTACACGTAAGCCATGTTTACGTGCAATATTAGTAATTGGGCTAGCATAGATTGTAAAAGCAACGGCCCCAGAACCGATCCTTGGGGTACGGCGTAAGGGAGAGGATCAAAGTCGGACAGGATACCAGCAATGTTCACTGACTGGGTCCTGTTACTGAAATATGATTGTAGCCACTTCAGAGCCGAGCCCTTGTCACCAATTGATGCAAGGCGAGTATAAAGTATGTCATGATCAATGGTGTCAAAGGCTGCAGAAAGATCAAGAAGAATAAGAAATACACCAAATTTATCATCCAGTTCACATAAAATATCATTTTGCACCCTCAGTAAAGCTGTTTCTGTGCTGTGGTATTTTCTGTAAGCTGATTGGAAGTGTTCATATAGGTTGTTAGAAGATAAATGATCAATGAGCTGGCATGCAACAACCTTCTCAACAATTTTTGACACAAACTTTAAATTAGAGACGGGACGGAAGTTCTTCAAATTTTCAGAGTCAAGCGAAGGTTTTTTGAGGAGCGGTGTAACCAGTGCATTCTTAAAATGGTCTGGGAAAATAGCTGTTTCAAAAGAGTTATTCACAATCTTTGTGATCACAGGTGCAAATACATTGATATGGTCTTTGAGCATCCATGTTGGTACAGGATCCAAGACACACGATTTAGATGGTGATCCAGAGATAAGTAAACCTGTTACATTTACAGGTCTGAAATATTCCAAAAATTGGGTAGTACATGTAGGGGACCAGTATCTTATGTGGGAGAAGAAACTGGAACTATGTCTAGGCCTTGACGGATTGTGCTGATTTTTGTAATGAAATAATCAATAAATCTCTTAGCAAGTTGAGATTTACATGTATGTGAAGGTAGTTTTACTTTTCCTTTCTGATGCAACAAACTTTCAACAACTTTGAACAATTCTTTTTGGTCCTTGCACTGGGAAACTTTGTCATGATAGTAGTCCAATTTGGCTTGATTAATCATATTTGTAACAACAAGGTGCTGTGATTTAAAAAGTCTATTTCAAGTTTTGAATTACGCCACCGTCTTTCATACCTTTTCCTACACTTTTTTGCACTATCAATTTCAAGAGTGTACCACGGATTAGAGGTACGGATTGTCACAGAGCGCTTTTTCAGGGGGGCATGTTTTTCGAGAATACCTGTGAATCGGGTGGTGTCATACTGTACAACCAGTTTATCTAAATCAGCTTCAGGATCGATGATCAAATCACTTAACCTGATATCATATGAGAAAGCATTCTTATCAATTGAACTCCACTTCTGATAATTAATAACTTTCTTGGTAGGCTTAGGCTTAGCAAGTTTAAGTTTACAATGAACAGCAGCATGATCAGCAAACATGAATGGGACATCTACAGAATCAATAATATTGTCATTTGAACAAGATATAATTAAATCTAGGCAGTGGCCATTGATGTGGGTTGGTTGAGAGACAAATTGTGATAGGTTAGATGTATTCAGTATGTCTTTGAGTTTCAACACATCAGGATCATCCTCAACATCAAAATGGAAGTTGAAATCGCCAACCATAAGGAGTTTACCAGGAGTTGTAGTCAGAGAAGATACATACTCTGAGAATTCTTTCAAGAACACCCTTGATGTAATCCAGTGTTTGGAGCTGTATGGGGTCTATAAAGGATGACAAGTTTAACAGGAGATAATTGACCTTTAAATGTTAGATCATGTAAAAGCTAGTGGTACTTATAAGGATGACGATGATATAAGACGGATTATTCTCTGATAACAATGATCTGGGTTGTATTTATTTAGCAGCCATTAAGCAAGTAACTATCTAAGACTGATCGATGGAGGGCGCTAGACTAACTATCGTTACACCCTTCCTTTCATAGAAGAAACCTTTGTTTATAAACTTACAGTTAAACTAGAACTACAACAATAAACAACTGTTATAAAACCAATAACAATAACCTTGTACTGAGGTTAAACTTCTATTTCTGTGTTTATTGTGAGCAAAAATCAAATGACAAAGATCTATGTGTTAGTTATGTAAAACAAATATTGAACACATTTCATTCCTGCATTGTTGCAGAATTTAGTCACTCGATGAAATCTAGCTTTTCCACAGTCCAGATTTCACCTCTTGATTATAATTATGTGACAATGCACTCATGTGCATCCAATATTTGTTTAGTGTTTTTATTGGAGTGTTTTTGTTTTTTGAATTCCCAGATGCTTGATAACATGAAGACACAGTTCTGTGAGCTGCTGGCATCGCTTGGTTTTGTCCAGCACAAGTCCTGCAAGCAGCCTGCTGCAAATAGACACTCAGGTACAGAGTTGAAAGTCAAAATGACTGCAACAAACCTCAGAAATTGACTCAGAAAAATTACACTTTGAAGTCGGATTATAGTTGGAGGTGGTATACATGCTTGGTAATGAGAAATTGAGCGTTTGGACATTGTAGCATTTCAGCATTACAGGAAATTTCCGAGTTTGGCCACAAAGATCTCGGAAAGTATACATCCTTTTCACTGAATGGGTGTATGTACATTGAATTACTTGGGTCATTAAACTTAATGGATGAGCAGTTAATCTGCCTGGGGCAGTCAGCAGCCCTACTGGCTTGTGCATGATTCAATTAAGTCCACTGTTTGGAAAAGGAATTACATGGATATAACAGGTGTGAGTTGCCAGACGAAAAGGATGTTTTATTTTAGCCTCTTTCTTTAATGAAGCTTTTCCCGTACTGGAGGGGAATATGGCACTTCTTAGAACCATTTGCACTGGTGTTAACCTTGGGTGACCTACGCTCACGCTTACACCATCGTAGTTTTTTCAGCAGTACGCTATATAATAGTGTGTCTAATCCCCTGATTGATTGAATGCCTATTGCTAGATTTAGGTTAAATCATTTGAGACACTCGCAAGACTATTCATTCGTCGCACTCAAAGCATGTTCAAGATAGCACATTGAAGTAAAAATTTGTTTTCTCCGTACAGGGAATCGACAGCTCATCAAAGCCGTCTTATGCTCGGGTCTGTACCCGAATGTGGCTGAGGTCAGGGGTAACTCATTCAACAGATGAGCCGGAAAACACAGGTAGGATGTGAACCTGCAACTAATGATTCACATCTCTGGTGGCGATCTTCTATATGTTGACTCCAACCCAACACCTTCAATACTACTGAAGGTGGTGGGTAGGATGTGAATCTGCAACTAATGATTCCCATCTCAGGTGGCGGTCTTCTGAATGTTGACTCCAACCCAACACCTTCAATACTACTGAAGGTGGTGGGTAGGATGTGAACCTGCAACTAATGATTCCCATCTCAGGTGGCGGTTTCTGAATGTTGACTCCAACCCACCACCTTCAATACTACTGAAGGTGGTGGGTAGGATGTGAACCTGCAACTAATGATTCCCATCTCAGGTGGCGGTTTCTGAATGTTGACTCCAACCCACCACCTTAAATATAGTTACTGAAGGTGGTGGGTAGGATGTGAATCTGCAACTAATGATTCCCATCTCTGGTTGCGATCTTCTATATGTTGACTTCTACTATAAAAAAATTAAGGTGGTGGGTTCGATTCCTACCTGGGGTGCCTTCAGATATTTTGTTTCCTGCAGAATTGGAAAACTTCACCTGAAGAGATAAACCTCTCAACATAGACTAGTTTCAAAAATCTTTTGCTGAAAACCTACAATACATAATTCTTTGTTTACCTCCCGTAGACCAGCCAAGATTATGACACCACAAGATGGCCAAGTCAAGATCCATCCCAAGTTGGTCAACTCCGATGAGAGAACCAATTCCCGTCAAACTGGATCCTCTATATACCACCTCAAGATGAAATCTTCCAGTGTAAGGCCGGTTCCAAACTGGCGGCTACGGTTTTGGCTATGGCTGGAGTGCCACGTCATCATGCGTTGAAGTATAGGATGTCCTTGGCAACACCCATAGCAACAGTCGAAGCTGTAGCTGTAACCGCCAATTTGGATACGGCATTTGTCAGAGTTGAGATTCTAGACAGGAGCAGACTTTTCCCATCAGTTATTTTAGACTGGGTCCGCTTTTGTGCGGTCTAGTGCACGGGACTCGAGTTCTGGTGTTTTAATATTGGCTATTTGGAGATGGGAAAACGATAGGAACAGTGTGTCTCCACTGAAGAATTCTAAAGAGAGGGATGTTCCACAAGGAATTTTGTGTACAATGTATTATTATTATTATGTATTTCATATTATCTGCCTTTTAAAATTATGTATAATAATTTTGGGTTGACCAAAAGACAAATTGACTAGAGCAGGACTTGAACCTACAACCTCCAGATTAATGTGCCGGCGCTCCACCAACTGAGCAATCTAGACCTAATGATGACCGTCTCCCTATTTGGTCAATATCTTTGTTTGGGGTAACAGTCAGAAGCTATTCAACTTGTAACTGCCGTACACCCAAGCTTACGATACAACCTGGGAAGTGGCAGCAGAGGGATTACCTTAGAAATCAATAAATGAATTATTGTAAGCTTAACTTAATCCTAGATTATCACAATCTTGAATCTTTATTCCCCATTGTAGGTATTCCTGCATGATACCAGTGCTGTGGAGCCCTACCCCTTGTTGTTTTTCGGCGGGAAAATCGGAGTCGCAACTGAAGACGGCCATGAAACGATCACCGTTGATGATCACATCAAGTTCCATGCACCAGCAACAATCGCAAATCTTGTCAAGGTGAGATAGTGGTTTATGGTAGAGTGTTTGTCCCTGGTAACTTTGTGTCTTCCAATCTTAGTTTAAATTGAATTGGGTGCATTCGTCAGCTCTGGGTCTCCCCCGTGAGTCTTCCATGAAGTCATGCTGGTGGCTAACTCGTGTCAGCCACCACTACCCCGCTTGTTACTGGTGGCAGACTTTGGTTACTGACATTACATTCATGTAAAAAGATGGTGACATGCAGCAACAAAAATATTCTTTCAGAATGGTAGGTATGTCGTAGTCACTCAAAATCAAAACAAAAATAGTTGGCGGCTACACAGGGCACTCACACTACCAATAACTCTGAGCTCACCAACCACAGTTCTCCCTTTCAGAACAACCATGGTGGAATAAGAACACGTAACAACCAACCAAAGCAGTGCTGACTCTAGACTGAAACCTCTGAATCCCTATAAAGAGACCAGCATCTCAAACACTCTTCAGTCTCCTGACGATGACCAGAGCAGGCTAGTCGAATCGTTGTGATCAATGAAGAACTCACTCTGCTGCAGTGAAGTTAATATTGAGAAGTTCCCTCGATCCACTAAAGCGAAAGTAGTAGTCCCAATCAAGAACAAATCTACAAAGCAAAGTAGATATATACTCATGGTGTTACCGCTGAATATAGAAATTTGCGCCTAGTTGTGAATGAAATTTACCTGGTAAACTGGTAAAACATTTTGGTGAACAAGTAAATAACAGTTGAAGTTTTTTTGTTTTTCTTGTATCGGTCAGGATCTTCACAAGAGCTTGACAAACTACTGAGGCAGAAGATCAACAAGCCTGGAATGATCCAGTGGGGTCAGGACTGTATAGGGAAGGCCGCATCATGCAGGCTATCATCGACCTGATCACAACAGAGGAAGATCATGATCAATCTGACTGGTAGACAGGCTAGGGATGGACCGTTAATGAACTCGGTGCCAGTCCGACTGAAAGACAGGCTAGGGACTGATCCTTATGAACTCGGTGACAGTCTGACTGGAAGACAGGCTAGGGACTGATCGTTATGAACTCAGTGCCAGTCTGACTGTTAGACAGGCTAGAGATGGACAGTTATGAACTCAGTGCCAGTCTGACTGTTAGACAGTCTAGGGATGGACCGTTATGAACTCGGCGCCAGTCTGACTGGAAGACAGTCTAGGGATGGACCGTTATGAACTCAGTGCCAATCTGACTGGAAGACAGGTTAGAGATGGACCGTTATGAACTCAGCGCCAGTCTGACTGGAAGACAGTCTAGGGATGGACCGTTATGAACTCAGTGCCAGTCTGACTGGAAGACAGTCTAGGGATGGACCGTTATGAACTCAGTGCCAGTCTGACTGGAAGACAGGCTAGGGACTGATCGTTATGAACTCAGTGCTAGAATGACTGGTAGACAGTCTAAGGATTGACCATTTTAAGCTCAGGGCCAAATTTATTTAGCTGTAAAGTATAGGAGTGACTGTACAACTGAAGCAGGATACCAGCCAGAAAGTCATGTGATGTATATATTGCTTGTGGCTGGTTCCTGTTTGTATCGTGTGGTTCTGGGACAAAAGGCGGACGAACATCATTTGGCTATTCATGGTGTGTTGTCCACTCAAGATTCCCCTCTGCTGAAAAGATTGCTAAATGTAAGCCCCACCCCCAAAGGGGTAAGAGGAAGATAGCCTGGTTGAACAAAATCAAAAGGTGCAGTCAACTGTCGTCTATGCATTCAGGATTCTCCCTATGCACAAGCTAGCATATCAGCCCGATACGCGCAAATTTTGGGCCGATTTGCAAAAAGAAAATGTATATATATATATATATATATATATATTATTTTGACTCCAGATCAAATTCACAAAAATTATAAAGATAAAAGATTGCACAGTAGGGCTTTATAACCAAAGATAAACACCAATTAAAAAACATTCCAAGGACCTCGTTTCAATTCAGCATACTTTGGCCAAAGTTCCAAAATTTGGGTCCAGAATGCCCCCACAGTTTTGAAAAATCCTGGGGAGAACCCTGGGTCCTATTTTAGAATGCCGAAGTCTTGTCACAAGTTTTGCAGAGAATACTATATTGCTTAATATAAAGACAAGGTCGAAGGTCGGCCAGAGCAAGAACGAGTACTTTGGCTTTAAAGAATGTGTTCATTCTAATCATGTAGTTTTAAAAATACATTTAAAGGCACTGAACACTTTTGGTAATTACTCAAAATATATATTAGCATAAAAACTTACTTAGTAACTAGCAGTGGAGAGCTGTTGATAGTATAAAACATTGTGAGAAACAACTCCTCTGAAGTAATGTAGTTTTTGAGAAAGAGGTATTTTCTCACTAACATATTTGAATCTGAAAAAGACTTCAGGCCTGAAGCCTTTTTCAGGCATCTGAAAGCACACAAATTTGTGCAACAAGGATGTTTTTTCTTTCATTATTTTCATGCAACTTCGATGACCAACTGGGCCCAAATTTTCAGATGTTTATTATTTTATGCATATGTTGGGATACACGAAGTGAGAATACTGGTCTTTGACAATTACCAAACGTGTCCAGTACCTTTAAAAAAAATTATTTTAGACAAAATGATTTACAAATGGTTTACCTACAGTCGAAGCTATAAAATAGCAAAGGCACAAACCTACCTGTCATTTTGTGTTTGTTTTTAAACAAGAACAATAAAATATCTTTCACATTTGATGAGATGGTTGTTATTGTCTTTTTGTTGTTTGGCTTTTGTTTTGTTTTCATTATTTTAGGACAGTTTTTGTTAGGAAAGAGTAGATGATGGGAGAAGACATTAATCTAAGAGGAATATAAAAGAGATTGAACATTGATAAAAGCTAATGTCGATTGATTGTCTGGTTTGGAAATTAAATAGGGGTGGGTGGGGATATTGGTATAAGCATGATCAAAAATGTGGGGGTAGTTATAAGAATGATCTAAAATGAGGGGGTAGGTATAAGATTGATCAAAAATAGGGGGTGGTTAGGTATAAGAATGATCAAAAATAGGGGGGTAGGTATAAGAATGATCAAAATTGGGGGGGGGGGGGTAGGTATAAGAATGATCAAAGATGGGGGAGGGTAAGTATAGAAAGATCAAAAATGAGGGGAGAATCTCCCCCCCCCAATTTTGATCTTTATATAATTACATAATTAAGAATGATGAAATAGAGGAGGGGATAATGAAACAAATTGGGAGGGGCTAGGTATAAGAATGATCAGGAGGGGGTACTAGGTAATATTGACGAAAAAGAGGGGGGGTATGGGTGATTAAAGTAGGGGAGGGTAAACCTATAAGGATAATTCAAATCTTCATAAAATGAGTTGACCTTTTTTAAGCTACTTCAGCCCCTCGCAATACGGAACTTTCTATGCTGTTACTACCACCATGTCCCCTGTGTACGGTAGTAATAATGAAAACTGATTCCTTACATACAGGATCAGCCTATCCCCTTCAAACCTCCTTTCTATTTTAATTTTTTTTAAAGGAAAAACAAGACAGCTGCAACATAATAATTGTATTATTTTTCCTCAACTGTCTTGAAATAATAGCAGGCTATACATTGTAGGCCTATACATCAGAAATTATATGAAAATGGGAAATCAAGCACCCAAGGTTTATTTTCAACCAAACACCCCCCTGATGAAAAGTGCTAGGTCCCCATATTTATTCGGGAAATATCCCTCCGCCTCCTAGATTTTACTGTTGGAAACAAAAAGCTTTTCGCCATTTATTTTGGGAATCAGCAATCCAAGTTCAATTATTTGACAGAAATATATTTTTAAATGAGAAAATACCTTTGAATAAACTTTTAAAAAGAAAAATGTTTAGGAACTTGATGATCTCGGCGTAGGTATTTGATTTTTGGGGCTCGCTGTGGTGAAATGCGGTCGTTTCGAAAAGATTGCGCTAATCTCTAACACACGTGTGTGTGGAAAATTGTCAAGCTTCAGACGACGGGAAAACCACCCAAAATTGCACTTGTTGATCCACATGGAAAAGTTGGCACATTCTACAAGTATTGGAGAACATTCTGGTAAGTTTTTGTTTGTTTTTTGAATCGTTATTTTTGATATAAATGATTTTTTTTCTCCGGCCTTGTTATTTTTTGGACGGTCCGTGAAACTGAAAACCCTAATTATATATTGTTTGTTTGGTTTTTGAGGATTTTTTTTTTTTTTTTGAGGGGGGTGATCAAAATATGTTCACACCCAAAAATGAGAGTTAAACTTACCTATAGTCGATTTTGATTGTGTTGTTTAGCCTATAACTTGATATTTGAAATAAAGTTGCATCCCCTAAGGGGGGTGGTCCCTGGTACTGCTGTTCTAAGACTTGGGTGTGATCCTTGGTTGAATGGCAGTATCAGGTTGTAACTTCTGAACTGGCGCCTCCAAACTAAGAGATATTGCCAAAATAGGGAGACCGCCAACATTTTGGGGCTAAATGGCTCAGTTGGTGGAGCACTGACTCGATAATCCGGAGGTAATCCGGAGGTAATCCGGAGGTCGCAGGTCCAGATCTCTTTCCAGTCAATTTCCAAAACTGTTTATTAACTTTTATAGGTATATTTGTTTTATAGCTCAATGTTTTAACTGTTTTTCTATTTAAATTTACACACAGACAAAACTTTATGTTTTTGTTTGTTTGACCTCCACAATGCACAGATAGTGCTTCTTTGTGTCAGTACCTTTTTTAAAAACTTTAAAAAAATGCGACAGTAGTGCCCCTATAAGAAAATCAGTCTTTTCCCTTAACAATGGTCCTCTGGCAAAATTTGCCAGTTATAGCACCTTAAAAACTTTTTAAAAAATGCAACAGAAGTGCCTCCTATAAGAAAATCAGTCTTTTCCCTTAACAATGGTCCTCTGGCAAAATTTGCCAGTTATAGCACCTTCGGGACCATTCCTATTCCAAGGGTGCCATGGTCACTGGTCATGGTGGTCTGGCTTGCTAGGTCAGTGTTAAAAAGGATTTATATGAAATATGGACACATGCAAAAGCGGAGTAACTTGGAAATGACAAGCTAACTGGTCCTGCTGGAAATGTTTAGGCCAAACTCTGAAAATAGTACATCTTAACTACACCCCTAAACTTAGATTTATCTTACACTGCTGCTGGCAAGGATGTTGTTTTTTTACCCAGACTTAAACTATAAACAACGTGAAACTTTATGTTTTCTTGCAAAGAACAACCAATCTTACATTTAACATCTATGAAAATATTTGCAGGCATTACTATGACACCCAAATTTCTTAAATTTATTTTTTTATTCAACTTTCAAATTCAGGGCTTGAATTTGGGGAAAAAATCCACAAGACCGCAGGGCTTGTTGCTCAGAATTTTTACTGGACCGGAACATTTTTTACAAAACCAAAGTCATATGAGAAGAAAAAATCCCAAACGCCACAAAAACACACCAAAAGTTAACTTGTTTTTTCATACTTCTGCGCCTGTGCAAGTTTTTCACTTGCAGATTGCGTAACACAACACTGCGTAACACAACACTGAACGCTTTTTTCTTCCGGGCGGCAACACGACGGAGTCACAGCGCCAGTGCACAACTTGGACTTATTTTCGGAAATAATGTCATTCATGGATGTATTTGATAGGTTTTGAACTCAGCAAAAGTGTAATTAAAGGCACCAAGAATAAGTGAATGGAGTTTCAGCTTCTCAAATTAGGTAAAAATATTTTTAAATGTTACTCAAAATTTTGTTCGCATTGTAAAGGATCTTTATACCCAGGACGTCAGTGCAGTGGCACTGACTGACGTCCTACCAGGGCTATTTTTAGACCCAGTTACTGGGGCGCTGTAGGCAGCCTACTACTCTTTTTTTTCTCTCGAAATTTTGACATCTGCGGTCGTACTAGCGCCCCAGCGAGTCGCAGTATTGTACCCGAGGTGCACCCCACTAAATATGAAGAAAACAGAGCGTCGAGCTCATGAATATTTTGTAGGCCCTCAAAATATCCTATATTAGACAGATTTGAGAGCCCAATAAAAGGGGTAGAGTGTAAAAATGTTGCCCAATTGTAACCTGGGGGTTGTTGACTTCCAACTTGAGGTATTTTGGATGACATAGGCCCTGAAAAAATGGTCCTATTTGCCGAGAGGTGTAGGGACATTTTTCAAGATTGATGCTCGGACGTTTGGAAAATTACACTGGTGTAGGGGTGTTTTTATTTGGAGAGAGAATAACTCAACGGGACCAGGGACTCCCTATATTAAATTGAGCAGAGAATAAATTTTCAAGAGTCAATAAATACTTTTCACTTGACTGTAAAAAGGTGTGGGACTTTTAAGGATTTTTCGCGTATTTTTGAATATTTAGCCTTTTGCACTGAATGCTATGGGAGTGGAATTAGTGGGGTGCACCCCGAGGGATCTTCATCCAGCTCTCGGCTTGATTTTTGACGGGTTCTCTGCCTCAACCGTGACGACTACGCAGTTAAAAGGTAGGGCACCCGTCGACTAGACAGGCGCCTTGCCTCAACCGTGATAACAGCGCGGTTGAGGCAGGACACCTGTCCAATATTAGACGGGTGTCCTGCCTCAACCACCCTGTTATTACATCAAGGTGGAGGCAAGGCACCCGTCTAAATTGAAGATCCCTCGTGGAAAATATTGATACGCTGGGGCGCTAGTACGACCGATGATGTCAAAATTTCGAAAAAGGAGTACAGCGCCCCAGTCACTGGGTCTATCTAGAACTATGGCTCCCGTGAGCCTTAGGAGTCACACATTTTAGGCCTCCGTAACGCTATACGTTTTCAAAATGGTGATTGATAGTTCAAGATTGTATGGTCAGCCGGTGTCAGGGAATTCTGTCCCCCTGCACAGCGGTCCGTAGCCCCATTGTGCAAATACTCTGGACTTGATCATGGAGGATGTACCTCTAGGAGGTGACATTTGTTTTCGAAAAGAAACTCAAATATTTGATGCCGAGATTTTTTCCCCAGTTATTGTAGCTCATTTGTGGACAGCAGATTAAGTCGAAAAAGAGCGCGCTCGATTTGGTGTAATTTATGAAGAAAATCAGCGGCGTTACTGACACGGTTTGACTGCCTGGCATCCGTGATGTTTTTTAATGCGCTAGTCTTGGTGTGCAAGACATTTCTGATTTACCTTACGCACAGCGCGGCCGACGACCCACTCATTCAACTCACAAATAACACCCCTTTCACAGAATGGTTGGTCCGAGCATTTGGGTTCAAGCCTTGAGTTAGCCCCAGGCCACTTCTGTGGCCCAGCTGAATCTTTTTATTGTTAAGGGCAATCCAAGGCACATACCCTAAGGGCAGGTCGGCGATTTAAACCAGCTAAATGTGTTCACTACCTCTTGGCTTGCCCTGAGTGTTTTGGATGTTTATGTAAATAACCTTTTAAAAAGATATTTCATATAAAAAATAGTTCAATTTCCTCCGAATTACTTCTCTCGATGTATACTGAGCGCGGCCATTTTGGAACAATCCCAATCATGCCAATCAAATCACGACGTCATCAGCTGTCTGGGCTGTGGGCGGAGCGAGGGTGCTCACAATTCAACGGGTGTTTCATGTGACACATACAGTATCGCGCACGCTAAAATAATGTGCATGGTCGCCAGGCTA
The DNA here is from genome assembly GCA_021014325.1 of Plazaster borealis. Taxonomy (NCBI): domain Eukaryota; kingdom Metazoa; phylum Echinodermata; class Asteroidea; order Forcipulatida; family Labidiasteridae; genus Plazaster; species Plazaster borealis. The sequence goes on along the minus strand of JAJGQC010000765.1, from coordinate 68,554 downwards.
TACTCACATACAACGTCTGTTAAATTGTTCACTCCGTTTGTGGAACCCTACAACAGCCTGTTGGTTTTTGACCGCCTAGGTCAATGTGAAGGTCATTATTGCTAAAACAGAAGAAATGATGTCCAAGCAATAACTTTAGCAGGACTTGGCATATTAAGATGTTGCTCCTAACCGAGCTGCGACAAAAGTGAAACTTCTAAAACTTTGCATCTTCTTACTTACAAGTGCCAGAACAATAAGGGGGGCTCCTGTTGGTCCATTAGTCAAAACAAAACAACTTGCGTGACCAATCGCACACCCTTCGTGCTTTGGTTGTACGCCAACTGATCTTGCAGATTGACGCAAGCCTGGCACGCATGCAAAGCCGTGTATAATGCATATCTGACTGAGCCTTACATATTTACATTTTCTTGAAAGAAGTAAAGCAGATCACCAAAGGCAGGGAAAAAATTGTCCACATTCGCTAAATCTCATCCCTAAAAAACTTTACAGACCCATTATTTGAAGTGAGACGTCATTTCAAAGGGCACCAAGTCAATGACTAGGGGTATTGAGGCAATGTGAGCCCTTGCACTGTGTTACATACAACAATGATGGTGGCAGCAGATTCACCTGCTAAATTTGTATTGTTTAAACATTGCACCTGTTGAGTCTGCTGCCACCAAGGGTCCAAAGGCATCCATTGTCTCTTTCCTGTCTAGTGCTTCATGAAGAATGTATCTGGCCTGGTTAAAGGATCTGTATACAATTAAATCACTCTTAAAATGAATGGCAAAAGAAACCTACTTGGTTAGAAGTACAGCAGCTTTCCTATAGTATAAAGCATTTTTGAGAATCATTTCACTTCGAAGTAATGTGGTTATGGAAAATGTATGAGTTTTTATCCCCCAAAATGTGAATTTTAGATCAGATTGTGTATTCCAATTGCAGATTATTTTTCCAGTGTGGACATAACGGCTCCAGATTTTCGGCAAAATCTCAAAAACTCTACCACCTTTTGAAATAACATTTTCACAGGTTAGCTTTATGGTAAAAATATACAACTATATTACCAAACGTATTCAAGCCCTTTAAATACTTGCTCATGTTCAGGTCCAAATCTCATTGGCTCTGCTGATGTTGAACATTGCCCACATACAGTGCCAGAAATAGCCTAATGAGGGGTTAGTAAAAGGGACACATTGCCTTGGATTGTACTTTTTGGGTCATGAAAAGCATTTGTTATGAAATAAATAAGGTTGGAAAGAAGTTTTAAGAGTAGACTATGATGATCCACACAAGTACTTATGCCTTGAAATTGTTTACCTTTTACTTTGTGAACTAACACAGTCTGCCATTTTGTAGAGCCAATTTTTTGACTCCACACAATGGCGGGCCGTGATAGTTCAGGAAGTAAAAGGAAAACCACACAATTATGAGGGATATTTGTGTGGATCATTATAGTCTGCTTTTACAAGATCTTTCCATCCATATTCATTTCATAACAAATGGTTTGAATAGCCCAAAGCGCCCAATCCAAGGCAACTTGGCCCTTTAACCCTGCTACTGCTAACATGATATTTTATTTAGCTGCCTGACCATCCAAAACCATTTGCTCGAATGGTTTTCAGTGGTGAGCTAACTGTGTATAGAGTACACCCCCTGAATGGTTTCAAATGGTGTGTCAGCTTATCTACAGCCCAGTATGGATACTTTCAAATGGTAGTACAGGTGTCCCTTATCTTTGCTTGGAAACTTTCAAGTGGTGGAATGGTTTGCTTTGGAGTGGTGATTTTGAGTGCATTGTTTTGAATGGTAGAACAGGGATAGAAAGTTTTTGTAAATACAGTGCCAGTGTTTTCCTGGAACTTTTAAACACAAGGCTGGGTGTGTTGCACTTGGGTCATCCCAAGTTCAACACAACATATATTAGCTAATACCAGACTTCTGGGCATGTTCCATTTTAACAGAGGTTTAGATTGTTATGTTATTGTATGTTTTTAATTGTTTTGATATTATTCATAAGTATTATATAACTCATTACATAATATTGTAAAGAAAATAATAATAGGGTACATTTTCTAAAGACTTGGTAAAGGTATAAAAGGCCTGCTTCACAGCCCCTCAGCCCTTTGCTTTGAGTGAACTTTTCAAGTGAACTTGTCTTATGAGCAAATATGACCAATTTAGAGTGCGCGTCGTTACAAGGTAGTTTGAGAGGTGATGAGATGGAACTGTTCCAGGATGCCATACAGGGAAGAAAACGGCAGCGTGAAGATGAAGGGTAAATAAAAATATACAATTATGACTTTTCTAAAATAATAATGTTTTAGCACACATTTTTTAACTGGGTTCAATAGGGAATATACACTTTTGCTTTAGTGAAGTTCAACAAGAACTACATGTAAGAGATATGCAGTACAGTTTTACACAAACCTGTGAAAGTTTTAGCTCATTTAATTATTCCATTTACTAGTAAAAGATAGATATCATGTAAGTTATGTGTGAATCTGTGAACATTCTTTTTTTCAATATTACCAATAGGAGATGAAGTAATAAATTGTCTTTTGTTTTATAGGTTTGAAGGAGGAAGAAAAAAGGAAGCAGAGTTGAAGAAAGATGGGTGATGGTATGTGAGGAGGAAGAAGAAGAAGAGCCGATGGATACCACATCTGACAAAGAGGAAGAAGAGTGGTTGGATGATGGAGAGGAAGCAGATGACGAGGCAATTGAAGGGCAAGAGTCTGAAGGAGAAGAGTTTGAAAGAGTAGAAGGAGAGCAGTCAGTGTTTGGGGTGGTGACAGAAGGGAAGAATGGAAAACAACGGCAGCGGGAAAAGAGAAGACTACAGAAAGGAAGAAAGAGAGAAAAGCATGAAGAGGAGAAGAAGAAACTCAAGGAGGAGAAACTCAAGATGAGAGAGAAAGAAAGAGAGGAAAAGGAAAAGAAGAGAGTCATGGTAGAGAAGAAAACACATCGTGAAGAAAAGAAAAAGATGACAGCCAAGAGGAGGAAAGAGGAGGAAAAACAAAGACAGAGGGAAGAGCAAAGAGAGCAGAAAAGACAACTTGATCAGGAGAAACAAAGACGTCAGAAGCAGAAAGAGGAAAAAGAAAGAAGAAATGAAGAAAAAGAAAAGAAGAAGAGAAAACATGAGGAGGAAGAGAAACGGAAAGAAGAGGAAAGAAGAGCAAAGAAGGATGCGGAACAGAGAGAGGAAGAGGAGCGAGAAAGAAGAGAGAGGCAGGAGGAGGAAGAACAAGAGCTGGAGCAACAAATGCATCAGGAGGAGGAGGAAGCGAGTCCGGAGGAGAAGGGGTTGGGAAGTGATGTAGATGACAGCGAGGATGACCTGTTGTATGAGCTACCGGCAGGGTCATCCTCAGAAGATGCCTCATCTTCAGACAACAGCTCTGACACATATGAGGATCCACCCATGCCAGTCCGAAGAGGAAGGCGACCTCAAACTCAGCCCACAATGTCTGATGCAGATCCGGAGAAGTTTGATGTCACCAAACAGATCCCCCACAACCCGGACCGGCATGGGTGGACCAGGGATCTAACTAAAGTAAAAACAAAAACATTTAAGGGCCCAAGACCATCTGGGCCAACATTCCCACGTCCGAATGAGGATAGTCCTCTCGACTATTTCTTATCTATTTCCGTTAATTCTTTTTCACAAAATTGTCAAGTATACGAACCAAACAGTAAACCCAAAGTTCAGGGCCAAAACCAGTATGGAAGAGATAAAGGCCTGGTTTGGCATCAGAATGATGCAGGGGGTCCACCCCAATACCAACGCTGAGGACGACTGGTCCACGCACCCAGGCCTCAGAAACTGCCTCGTGTCTTCCACCATGACACGAGGGAGATTTTATCTCCTCTCTGAGGTTCTGGCGTGCGCCAATCCCGCCAAAGGACCAAAGCAGATAAGGGGCAAGAAAGACCGCTTCATGTGGATGAAGTCCCACCCTTTGTACCCTTTGCAGATCATTTGGGACACGGTCAGCGACAACTGCCTCAAAACTACAATCCACAGAGGGAGTTGTCGCTGGACGAGGCCATGATCAAGTATAAGGGTACAAAGGCCAACATCAAGCGGGTTTTCATGCCCCTTAAGCCAACCAAGATGGGATTCAAAATCTACGCTGTCTGCAGGCCAGATCTGGATATCTTCTCCATGAAAATCCACTCCAAGGAGGGCACGAAGATGAAAGATCTGTCCTTGCAGATGATGGAACCCTTCTTTGGTTGGTATCATCATCTGCACTGTGACAAGCTGTATACGTCAGTTGCCCTTGCCAAAGAGCTCCTTTCTGAGAAGACATATCTGTGCGGTGCTGTTAAACGTCATCCAGGGATTGCCAGATGATTTCAGTGTAAATCCTTTGATCAATCCCATGAAGCACCGCCAGATCCGTCTAATGCATAAGTGCCCACGTGGTACTTTGTATTCTCGGCAGCAGGGAAGCTGACGATGGTCCTTTGGCGGGATACGAAGGTTGTCAGTCTGCTTTCCACATGCCACCCGGGATATCGGAACCGGGCAACAGACCACCTCACCAGGAATGTTAAAGAGAGAGGAGAGCGAACTTCTTCAAAAAAGCAAGTCCCCGCTCCTCCACATGCCATTGATTACACTCAGTTCATGGGCGGTGTAGACCGTGCTGATCAGCTACGGTCTTACCAATCATGCAGCAGACAATCAATGGCATGGTGGAAGAAGGTTCTATACTTCCTGGTAGATGTTGCCCGTGTTAACGCCTGGCTCTGCTACAAACACAACACTGAAGCAGACTCGGGCGTTACCCCGATGTCCCACAGGCAGTTCACTGTGGATATAGCTACCCGCCTCATCGCTGGCTTTGCGGAGGGCACCCCTGCTCACCAGGCGCACACCCTGCCGCCAACACCGAAAGTCAATGGACCCAACCATGTACTGATTCGAATGCCATCCAAAAATCCAAAGATGTGCATCCAGTGCCGCAGAGATGGCCGTAAAACAAAACTGGGTCATCCTGTGGTAACCCGGACTGGATGCACATCTTGTAATCTTCATTTGTGCAAGGATGGCTGCTTCCTAAAATACCATTCAGCATAGGGTAGCTACCCTATAGCTGCTGAATGGCCCGTTGACTTTCGGTACCGACGTGTGTAGTTAACCCTATGCTGAATGGTGTTTCACATAAAACACTTAAACCTAAATCAATTACATTGAACGATAGACTTCCTTGTTTTAGTGTTGAAATAAACAAAAACCAATTGTTTTACATCAACAGATAGTTTGTGTGGGGGGGGGAACAATAACAAAATATTTTACCAACCATTGCTGTGAAATAAATGAGAAAACAAAAATGACTTCAGTGTGTAAAGCACCAATAATAATAATGATATTTAAAACTTACAAAGCGCCATCTATCTAAGACTAAACTTATTACGAAGCGCATAAAGAAAACAAAGAGAGTAACAAAAGAATACAAATTACGTACAGTGTAGCTTAGAAAGAAATAAGAGTACATTGAATAAACAGATAAATTACATAAACGTGTTCTTAGTTTTCTTAGTTTTGAAATAAAGTAAAGTAAAGTGTACTTCATAAGAATAAGAATAAGAACTTTGTGTTCAGTTGCCCATATACCATTAAAAACAAAGAAACTAAAAAGGCAAGGATGAAGGGTTCATACACAGAAAAAGCTAATCTTTCTGTGAACCCACTGAGTCAAAAAAGAAAAAGAAATTAGATGCTCCAAATACAAAACAAATGCCCGTAATACTGTGCCGTACATTCACCATTCAAAACCATTTAGCCTTGGGGGCATACCACAGTGTAGTGTATCCACCACTCAAAACCATTTGAATGGTTGTGAATGGTGACACAGCTTATCATCAATACAGGTCAAATGGTACTGCCATGTGTGTACAAAAACATAGGGGTTGTAAACGTTAGTGAATTTTGAATGGTTTTGAATGGTGTATCAGCAGGAGGGTTAAAAAAAATAATGGTTGTAATGCTGTTCACAAAATTATATTCAAACTAGAAATCTTACTCCACCAAATTTACTGCTGGTTTGTCTTCAAATTCAATGCTAATCATGTTCTTTTTACTACGTTTTCTTTAAAGGGGTAATACATGCGTGGCTTTATGAGGAGGAAAATTATACCCCATCAGTGGAAAGAAGGGACTTAAACGTGGATGGATTACTCCTATGTTGAAAGAATAGGAGCTTGTAGCATGCAGGCCTTACAAGTGTGGAACGAGAGGCCAGTTTGAACCCTGTCAGTAACAGTGAGTACCAAAATGGTTTATAACATCAATTCAATTTGCCAGTAAGTTGACTTCCCATTCCAACCTTCTCAACTGCACGGGTCATTCATGGTAAAGCAACTGTGCATAGAGATATCTGAATACTGTCAAGATGCATGCAGCACACACTGCAAGTGAAAGTCTAGTCTATGGCAGGTATATTTAAACAACGTTTTTGGGGGTGGGGTGGGAAAATTAGGCAATGGGAGGGGGCACAATTTGGTGCCCTCCTAACTACCGTTGTGTACCATTATCAGGCATGGAAATCTTCCAGTGCAAACTGGAATTCCATTTTTTTCCCTGTCATATTTGTGGTCTTTGAGTTTAGTTGATGGTATGGTTCACATTTTGTTCGACTGTAATACGTTTACTGCTGCAGGGCACATGTGTGTAGAGACTTCGGCAAGTCTACTGATATTAAAGCACTTTTTTGCACTGTGTGTCTGTACAAGTTTGTACACATGTAAAATCATTTCCAGGGATTCGTGATTTGAGGATCGGTTTTATCAGAACTTCTTTTAGACTGACATCTTTGCGATTCAACGATCAGTAAAAACTACTGAAAATTCAACTCAGCATTCACTTGAGCATCATCAAAACTTGTCAAACCATTACCAACTTGATAATAATCTCTATATGAGATTTACCACTCACCCTTTTATTTATTGTGACAAGGAATTTTTGTTTTACTCTCCCAGCGGACTACAAATGAAAGGGTTTTGACTCGCCCACTGTTTTAATTTCACTCATAAAGGGCAACCAGATGACTGCTGTTGTAAATTTTTGAAAGACATGGATTGCAGATAATTCTAATGTCCTATTTGTTCATTGTTTTAAATGCGTTAAGGCATTATCCCTACATCAATGATTTTTACACAGCAATGATTTTCACACAGCAATGATTTTCACACAGCAATGATTTTCACACAGCAATGATTTTCACACAGCAATGATTTTCACACAGCAATGATTTTCACACAGCAATGATTTTCACACAGCAATGATTTTCACACAGCAATGATTTTCACACAGCAATGATTTTCACACGGCAATGATTTTCACACAGCTATGATTTTCACACAGCAATGATTTTCACACAGCAATGATTTTCACACAGCAATGATTTTCACACAGCAATGATTTTCACACAGCAATGATTTTCACACAGCAATGATTTTCACACAGCAATGATTTTCACACAGCAATGATTTTCACACAGCAATGATTTTCACACAGCAATGATTTTCACACAGCAATGATTTTCACTCAGCAATGATTTTCACACAGCAATGATTTTTACACAGCAATGATTTTCACACAGCAATGATTTTCACACAGCAATGATTTTAACACAGCAATGATTTTCACACAGCAATGATTTTCACACAGCAATGATTTTCACACAGCAATGATTTTCACACAGCAATGATTTTCACACAGCAATGATTTTCACACAGCAATGATTTTCACACAGCAATGATTTTCACACAGCAATGATTTTCAAAGCCTTCCTTTGACCCAGTCATTCTGTGCTCTGTGATTTGCTATTATTAACATTCAAAATGGATTTCCGGGTTTTTTATCACCCATTATCATGCCTGTATTATTCATTGCTGACATTTAAACGATTCTTAAGTGACTGAAAAGAATTAAATTTAGGTTGGGTCAAGTTCTTTTTAAAATAAAGAATTGTGAAAAAAGCAATTTGGACTTTTCAAAAAATAATTTCAGACCAACTTGAGAATCCTACATGCTCTACTCATTGATGCGAAACAGAAATAACTTTTTATCAATAGACTGTGCAAGTCTTGCGTATTTGAACTTCTGGGACCATTGTGGTCCTAACCGTATGGAGTTTTACATATTATGCGAGATTTTGTTTCGTCAATTTTTTTTTGTTTTAAGTAGTTTATGACCATGAAAATTGGAAATGTTGTTGGGAATGTAATACTAATTGAGAATAAATATGAAAGCAAAAACAATTCATTAATTTAACTAAGCCCGAGAATTTAACTTGATCCCAGCTTCCGGTTACTTGCAAAAAAAGAACAATTTGTGCCCACCTTCGATCACCAAACATATGTAAACGCTTGTTTTGGTTGCGCAATGATGATCGCAAGACACTGTATTGCCAGACGATAAGCCTTTTCATTGCAATCTATGTTCGTTGAGGCGTCAGCGTCATCTATAAACTGCGTCACACGTTGATTTGTTAGTGGTTGCACATTATTCAGGCATGGATTTACAAAAGGGGTTTCTAAAGTTATGATCAAATAAGCATCCTTGTCCCAGAGTTGTGATTTTGTTTCAATAAAAATTAACACTTTATTAGTGTATTTATTCAATTTTTTTCATAGATATAATTAAAAACAAAGTGTTGACTCCAGAAAAAAAAGTTCTTTGTTTGACGTGTTTTCTTGTTGGGATACGGGTGAGACTTGATAAAACCTTATATATATTTTTTCCATAGCCACATTACTTCAAAGTGAAATGTTTCTCAAAATGCTTTATACTATCAAAAGCTGCTGTACTTCTTACCAAATAAGTTTCTATTGCCATTAATTTGATGAGTAATTACCAAACATATACAGACCTTTTTAAATCATGGAACACATTAGGGTTGTTAAACTGCTGCATTTTTAACTACAACAAGTGGCGTTCAAATCAAATGTGAGGTAACTTGAGGTATAGTTTTAAAACCACCAAGGCCTTGTATTTCAGCACATCTAATGAATTGTTCTATAAAGAGAGTGAAATGCTTTAATAACATTAGAGAAGTTTGTATCCAGTTACGTCATTGGTGGATTGTACACAACTCTAGACATATATATCTAGACATAGTTGACAAACTAGGGAGACCTACAACTGGGGACGAAGTGACATGTAGTTTCCACTCATTTAAATTTGCCTGAGGGTAGTGATACTTCTAGCACATTAAAACCCTAACCCCATCAGGGTCCCTCCACATACCCTGCCAAATACAACAAAATGCAACACAGTTGAAATGAGAACCATGCCAAATGCAACAAAATACAACAAGGGATTTAGTTACATTGTGCAGGCATGTTGTTTGTGTTAGGACTGAGCAAGGAGGTTTGCCCTGCTAAATGCAACAGTGTAAGTGTAGTGGTGACTACAACAAAATGTAACACCAATATGAAGTCACTTGACTGCTAAATGCAACAAATTCAGTCAAAGAATGACATCTGAGTTGACTGCCAGATGCAACAGATTACAACAACTTTTACCATTTGAATTGTTGCATTTAGCATGGTTAGGGTTTCTCTGAAGAAATACTGAATGTTGTTATATAAACATGGTGCAAACTTAGCTTTGCATCGAGACAGTTTCATAGCAGAACTTTATTTGAATACTTGTTTTTCCTTCTTGAGGACCAACATGTTTAAGATCTTTACATGTTCTAGTGTTTCCAGGAAGTGTTAGTTAGGGTTTTGTCTATAAAAGTAATGTACATGATCTAGAGGACTCTATCTATTGGAAAATGAGTACAACACAAAATCGAATTGGTCATTTCCTTCGTCTTTAAATGTTATTTTCAAGAAAAAAATCATCACCTAGTTCCTCATATAATTATAAGGCTATTCTGTTGTGTTTGGTTTCAGTTGGTAGATATTGTGGACATGCACTTGGAATGGAAGACGGAGTATTCCTGATGTTAGAATCACAGCATCTAGTCAGTATATTTCATGGCGTCAGCCAAGTAATGCACGACTGAACCTGAACCATTATTGGGTGCCATATAATGGGCAATGGAAGGATTCATGGCTTCAAGTAGATATGGGTACAGAGCCTGTGCAGATTGAGGGTGTCATCACACAGGGCCATCCAGGCACTGATTACTATGTGACACATTACCAGGTACAATACAGCATTGATAATAATGCATGGCTGTATGTGAATGGGACCTCTACTCCACAGGTAAGAGTATTCAGCAAAGACACCCTCCATCCCAACATGTATTCCTTATAAACAAAGACACTTCAATGAAGCTGTACAGTCATTATTCATGATCTGAGTATTAATTATTATTAATTCATTTATTTCTTATCATGTCCACCTCTGGTTTCATTGACAGACATTCAATGGCAACACTGATAGAAACACCCCAGTTACCAATATATTCAAGCAGCCTATTCAAGCACGGTACATCCGCATCAGACCAACAGCCTGGAATCACTACCCAATCCTACGTATTGAGCTCCTTGGCTGCAGAGGTAAGTGATATGACTTAGTGATATCTGGTGCTAAGCACTCAGTATATTATAGCAGGTTTATGATACAGAATTTCTTTCATTTAATTGAAACATGACAAACTGAATTCAAATAACATTCTGTTCTTCATTACACTTTTCCCATGAATGATTACTAGACCAAATAGTTGATGTTCTTCTGTGGTTGCAATGCAAGCTGACTTGGTGGATAAACATGACCTCAGCCTGCTTTATATGCCTGATTTGTTTAGAACTCATTACCCTATGTGCATATCACTAACACATTCAACCTTGGTCAGGTTTTAGATGCTCAGACAAACTCCACTGTGGTCTTTGTGTTGAAATCCAGACCTGAGATTAACACTTGACAATAATCCCCCTCATAAGCCACCTCATCAAAGTAACAATATTACAGCCACGTTAAGACTGTTCTTACCATGATCAACTGTGTTTCTGTCTCCATGTTCTATACATGTACATATGTCAATGGTAGAGTGTAGGAATTCTACAAAGCCATTTGATATCAAGAGTAAACTGGATTTGACTGGGTTTGTGATGTGTGAATAAATCAGCAATGTGAATAATGATTGAGATTTCATTCATGTACAATCCTCTGACAGCAGACAATGAATAGCATATTGTTAACACTCCAGCAATGTCTCTCCCTATCACAACATGACTTGATGACAATATAAACCAGTGTCAAATAAGGCCCAATACTGAATATCAAGCAACTGTGTAGAATGGTGCACTTACAAATACAACAAGGTTACTTAAGCCCTTTTCACACGAGGTAAATAAGCAGGGGGTCCATGGTCCTAAGGTAAATAAGCAGGGGGTCCATGGTCCTAAGGTAAATAAGCAGGGGGTCCATGGTCCTAAGGGAAATAAGCAGGGGTCCATGGTCCTAAGGTAAATAAGCAGGGGGTCCATGGTCCTAAGGTAAATAAGCAGGGGGTCCATGGTCCTAAGGTAAATAAGCAGGGGGTCCATGGTCCTAAGGTAAATAAGCAGGGGGTCCATGGTCCTAAGGTAAATAAGCAGGGGGTCCATGGTCCTAAGGTAAATAAGCAGGGGGTCCATGGTCCTAAGGTAAATAAGCAGGGGGTCCATGGTCCTAAGAACACAACTAAGCAGGGGGGTCCATGGTCCTAAAAACACAACGTTGTCGAGTCCACATCGTGTGAAATGTACCTCTGCTCTGCACAAGCATGGGTCCCTAGTCTTTTTCTGACCATGATCGAGACCAGCAACCAAAAAACACAACGTTGTGAAAATTCACCACGGTATCATCTGTACATGCTGTGTGAAAGCAAAAAACCAAGGACCATGGTTTAGCTAGAGCTACCATGCATGCAAGCAAGATGATTGGTAATCAACACATGCAATAGCGATTCCATGCTAGCTGTGCGGACACCAGTGAGATGGACAATAAACAATGTTGACTTTTGACACCCCGAAGGATGAGGGATCTGTGACGACATTGGTTTCTGCGTCGTGTGAAAGGTCTTGTTTGAGTTTGACCAATATCCATGGTCAAGCATATCAACTCCACACTTGGTTTGGCAATCTTGGGATCCCCCAGAAGCCTATTGTTTTTTAACCCCTCAGTTAAATATTAAGGTCATTATGGCAAAAAAAAAGTCTGAGTGATAACTCAAGAAGGTCTTGGCATATCAACTCTAGAATTGGTGTAGCAATTGGTCTTGGGATCTCCCAGAAGCCTGTTGTTTTAAGAACCTCAGTTGAATATTAAGGTCATTTTGGCAAAAAAAGTCAGAGCGATAACTCAAGAAGGTCTTGGCATATCAACTCCAGACTTGGTTTGGCAATTGGTCTTGGGATCCCCAGACCCCATAAGTTAAATATTAAGGTCATTATGGCAAAAACAAAAGAAATGTCAGAGCGATAAGTCAAGAAGGACTTGGCATATCAACTTCAAAATTGCATATGAACAACTTTGGCCGTATTTTGTGCATTAAAGAACACAAGCCGTGTGTGTGTGACGGCCGCGTGTGTGCACTGACCTGATTGCGTTGAATAATAAACAAGTCAGTGGACTAGACCATTTTTAATAATAGGGAACCTGCACATGATTATGCAGCACATTCATTGACATCACACAAATTACATTTCAGTATCAAAGTAGGCCCTGTTTATATTGAAAAAAACTATAACTATAAGTTTCCTGCACAAGATAATGACATGTAAATAAATATGTAAACTTTCTACAGCGCATCGGTATAACGTACAAGCTTTGAATCACCTGGAAACAAATCTGGTCACAAAGACCACAGAACAATATACAAACGTTACCATTATTTCCCCATTTTCAGCTGTAACTTTTATTTTGATAGCAATATTATTGAGATCTTGAGACAAATCAACAGGTATTAACATTCATTTTTGACTTAACACATACAAGTGAGAGTTTAAAATCACCCCTATTCACATTAATGTTGTAATCTGATAGAAAAACTACTTCCAACTTGACGGAGTTTTGCTAATTTCTTCACAAACAAGATGGTTTCAAACCAAACTAATATTGGCAGAATGACATATCTTTTTATTCATATTACCAAGTTTATGAACATATTTATGCATCAAAATAGGAAAAACCAGTATACAAATGCATGCTTCTGTAATGATTTATTGCAACATGTAGAGAAAGCGTGTGTAGTAGATCTGGTTCCTGCGACCAGTGAGCCATTCAAAGCGTATTGTGTGAGTAAACCGCAGAACCAGACTACACCGGACTTTGCATACATTACCGAGGTCACAAAGTAGAATTTGTTTTGTATAGATGACTAGAGAATTTTCCATAGTTTATTCTCCTGTGCGAGATGGGTCTGTACGTTGACTGAAACTATTTTGCTGTTCAGTTCAGTGAGTGAACCCACTGGAAATGTAGTCAAATCTGTGTTGACCTCCATAGGCAATGCTCGTATTTAGATTTTTGTCCCAGTTTTGTACTGGAAAAAGCCCCATTTCCCAGACTGTATTATGTTTTGTTTCCCAAACCTTTTCTAGAGAGTATGAATGAAGCTTTCAAAAACCGGACGAGATGGTAAAATAGTCAGATAAACTTTTTAATTATGAAGGAAAAACTGCCGATTTTGCATCATCGGACCTTCAATTTCCCGTGTTGAACGGTGCCAATTTAGCAAATGTGAGCAACTTTTCCATATGGTGTGGCGATTGGTCTTGGGATCTCCCAAAATTAAGCCTGTTGTTTGTGGACCCCTCAGGTTAAATGACAAGGTCATTATGGCTAAAACGAAAGAAATGTTGTCTGAGCGATAACTCAAGATGAATGAAATTAAAGTCAGCAGGGCATTTATGTTTGTCAACACACCATTCTTGTTTTATTATTTGAATTTGGGAATTCCTGTACATTACTTTTGTAGACATAACCCTAACTTACACTTTCTGGAAACTCTAGAACATGTAAAGATCTTAAGTAGGTCCTCCAAGGGAAAAACAAATTTCCAAATGAAGTTCTGCTGTGAAACTGTCCTGACGCAAAGCAAAGTTTGTACCATGTTTATTTAGCAACATTCACTATTTCTTCACAGAATACATAACATTAGTGCTGTTGGTCAATGAATTGTCATCAATCTTAAAGAGGGGCTCTAAAGTAAAGTTTTCCTTTTTGTTTTGTACTCATTTCCCAATAGATAGAGTCCTAATATGAATGGAGAAAAATTACAAGTCTCTAACCTCACGTTAAAATGGTGTAAATTGCCGTTGTATTTTATACCTTTCCAGTGCAAAATTTGTCAACATAAAAAACATCAAATGATGCCACTTTGGTCTACTTGCATCTGTACATTTTTATACAGGGATTTGTTGGTTCATTCCTGAACCTTTTAGAGAAAAATTTGAAACATGAGGTCATTGGATTTCAACAACAAATGGGTCTTTACATTCCAAGGAGGAATTTTGCATCAGTCAAAGGGTCAAATTTAAGGCCGTTTTGATTGAATATCATCAAAGGTCAGAAATTAGGAAAAATACCCCATACAATAATGTTACGTGTCCCAAAATTGTTATACTATAGTGTAACAATTTTGGGACTAGTGCACTAGTTACATGTCACATGACTAGAATGTCAAGGCAGTGTATTGTTGCCTTCATGTGAGTTTCTTCCAGATAAGGGAAATAATGTAACATGATTCATTGTGTCATGAAAATTCTCTTCACATTATAAGCCAGGCTTTAATGAAAACATAATTATGAAAAACATATCTATGAAAATAATCAAACTATGAGTTTCCTCCAGACACTGGGAAAATATCAAAACATGATTCTTTGTGTCATGACACTTCTCTTCACAAAACCAAACATTAATTAAAAGATCATTAGGAAAAACATAACTATGAAAATAATCAGACTATTATGGATTATTTATGAGCAACATATAATTATTTAATATCTCTTCAGTTGATGGAGTCTGTGGCCACAGTCTTGGAATGGAAGATGGTAGCATCCCTGATCAAAGAATAACACTATCCTCTACTGGTGAAGGTCTACGTCAATGCTCAAATAACCCTAAAGGACGACTAGATGTGTCTGGTGGCTGGTGTCCCTCAGAGAGTGATAGAGACACTGCATGGTACCAGGTGGACTTACAACATCCTGCACTGATTCAAGGTGTTATAATACAGGGCAACCACCAAAAGGTATCTGGGTGACAGAGTTCCTGATTGCATACAGTGGCAATGCACAAGACTGGGGATACATAGGAGGGACATCTGAGGTCAATGCACAGGTATGACATCATACATAAATGGCAGAAAATCATCATGCAGATAAATGAATTGAAATATCAACAACATAAAGCAATGCCTTAGCAGTTAGTATTGTTTCTTCAATGAGTCACTGAAATGGCATGGGTGCAATTCCTTCAAAATCAACAAGAATATCATAATATTGTGTTTTGTTTATTTTTCCATATTGCTTTTATTACACATTGGAAGTCAAGATTATACAATTAAAACAAAAGAAACTGAAAAGTAATAGCTATGACAGCTTTTGTATACCAAACTGACATAACTTGATTTCTCCACAAGAAATTAGCAGCATATAATTCTTACAACCCTTGTGGTTTTCAACCATTGTAGCTTTGAGATGGTTAGTTCTAGTTGTCATCGAGAGTCAAAAGATTTTTTCACGTAACATTATTCCTTCAAAATACGTATAGCAGCATATGACAGCAGAACTTCTTACGACCAATGTGTATTCCATCCATTCTAACTTTGAGATGATTTGTTGTGAATGAGCATCAAATTTATTTTCCTTCACAGAGATTCCCTGGAAATAGAGACAGAAACACCAGAGTAACCAACATGTTCAATGAGGGAATCAGAGCACGCTACATCCGCATCATACCAACTGGGTATCAAGGCGATCGTCCATCAATGCGTGTTGAACTCCTTGGATGTAACGGTAAGGTCATCTTATAAACAACCCTTGTGTTTACTTCACAAATAAAACATCAAATAAACACACATGTAGAAGTTTATTTGATATAATTGCCAATGCATATTGAAAACAACAACCAATATAGTTACTTTACAAGTAAAAGGAAAATTGTATATAATTTGAAAAAAAAACAGGAGAGCCTTCATTTCCTCTTTGTCTGAATTTTAAACCAAAGAGATCTTTTACCTTTTTTAGAAATGTTTTTTTTCCGATCCAGCAGAAACATTTTACCAGACAATTTTAACATCTGATTTAACTAATTACAGACATCTTCACTGTGTGGCTTTTGGAACATAATTTGTTTTGTTTTGGTACACAGTATGGAAATTGGATTATGTAATCCTTGACAGCACAATTGGCAATTGCGATGTCAAGGATTACATAATCCAATTTGCATACTGTGTACCAAAACCAAACAAGTTATGTTCCAAAAGCCACACAGTGAAGATCATGATGATCATCATTATAATGCTGCATTAATAAGACATACTTCAGTAATGCTAATATTGAGTTTCTATTAATCTTTAATAGAACGCTGGTTTTGTTTGCAACGTCTTGGAATGGGAGATGGTACCATTCCTGACTACCGCATCACAGCATCAAGTACAAATGAGAAGGTAGATGGTAACTGTCAACCAAGCAATGCACGACTCACTCAATCAGCAAACAGTAATACTATTGGCTGGTGCCCTGAACCTAATGACAACAAACCATGGTTACAGATTGATCTAGAAATTAGAGTCACAGTAGAGGGAATTATGATGCTGCAGGGATCTGATCAGGGAACCAGTGTAGATATGAGTCATGAGTACCAACTGGAGTACAGTGATGACCAGAGTGCTTGGCATAATATGAATTCAACACAGGTAAGAACTTTGATGTCTAACCTACACTGATGTGTTAATTGCATAGCTGCCAACTATTACGATTTTTTCGTAATTATTACGAATTTATCTTTGAGTTACGAAAATACAAATTGCTTGTTAAAAATTACGAGTTTCACCTTTCCCGCTATAGAAAGAAAAAACTCTATTTTTTAACGCAACATTCTTTTTCAGCTTTGAAAAGTCGATTAAATTGTTTGTATTTTATTTTGTGTAAATTGTAATCGATTCTTTGCCATTTAAATGCCGTATATATACACTGTATCACCATGAACGACTCTGGAAGAGTACTGAAGACTTTCGGTTTTTATAGTATCGATAAAAGTGCGTCGCAGGATACCAATAGCATGTTGTAAAAGTATCCAGAAAACGTGTGGAAACCAGCGACAGCATGCACGCGGAAGTGCGTTCGGCATTCTAGTCTTAGTCCAAGACGTCACTATCAAATACACGTAACTATCTTATATGATATTCGTGATAACCCAACAGAGGGCGCGCTATTCGGTCTTGAATTAAATTGAACGGTTCACGAAATCAAACCAGGGACAGTGACGCCCTCTGTTGTTCAAATTGATCCATTTGGTCTGTACTACTGTACATAACGATGGCGTAGTGATTCATTCCACGGTTTGGAATCTATCCATGCGAATGACTTGGAACCAAGACTATAGGCATACATGTTTACACGGAGACCTGTCAAATTCTACATGCAGTACCGCGAGTACCTCCAGGTTTCTGTCGTCTACTTCCGCTGTCTTATTGATCGTTATGGCTTCCAGAGGTAAACATAAAGGACAATTTTACAGTAGTAAATACAGTGATGAATTTTCTTTTATCACGGTTTCAAAGAAGGGGAAACAACATGCATTTTGTAAAGTATGTCGACGGGACTTATCAGTAGCACATGGCGGACGGTCTGACATAGTTACGCACTCAAAAGCCAAAGTCCATCTCACAAATGTTCAAGATGAGGCACAAACAACAAAATTGACATCATTCATGTCAAGTTCACAGGATATCAACACTACTCGGGCCGAGTGTTTATTTACTGCTTTCTATTTAGAACATAACATACCTCTCTCAGACATTTTGTTTTTGTTTTTGGTGTCTTGTAATTTAAGAGAACAAAGACAACATCGCCTGGAAAGGGGAGCACTCCTAAAAATAACATTGAAATTTCATACAAATTGTGTGCATGTCAAATGCCTTGACATGCAACGATGTTTTATTACTAATTGAAATTTTCAAATGTTGGCAGCTATGTAATTGCTGCACATAAAGTGTCCATCATAAAAGCAAACTTTTTATGAGTTTGTGCTAAAACTTTTCAAATACTGGATTGAATATCAATAAAGAACTATTTTTATAAATCCATTTAGTCCCACAATGAAAACTGACAAGCAAAAACATTCAAATGGAATTGCATAATCATCTGCACCCTTTGATTATCCTACCAGATCACTGCACCAAACACAATGCAGCTGCCCCAATGGCTACAGCTACATTGCAGCTATACATTTTGTAATGGGATTTTATAATGTCAGACCTGCATTCTTTGAATCCATTCAACTGTTGTGATTTGTCAATAAATTTAACAGGTGGAGCTAGATTGATGAGTCTACTGTGTCTAAAGTTAAATGTTGTATACAAGTGCAATGCTAGTCTTCAGTGCTGATGGGATCACACTGTTACAGTAAGTAAGGCTGTACATATGTTTAAACAAATTAAATTAAATTTTGCATTTGTATCACAACAGATAATCAGAAAGAACACCGCATCAAGCTCTGAAGCTACCAGCATGTTTCATCCACCAATCACAGCTCGTTATATCCGCATCAAACTAAACCAGACTGATGGCTCTCTATGGATACGTGTTGAACTCCTGGGATGTAAAGGTGAGTTTCAACAAGAAATGTTTAACTTGCATTATCATTCAGAATAGAAGCAATGGACTTATCAAGAAATGCTTTCAAAGAACCCCAATTACACAAGAAAAATCAGAATTCAGGACAAGGGTGCATTTTTATCATTTTGTGTAGCAATTTTTACTCTTAAAATGGTGTAACTCTATGCAGTTTAACCCTTTCATGCACCATTTATTTTAGTAAAAAATTGATCATATGGACACATTAACTTTTTTTTGGCAAATGGTAACCCCCCAAAACAGGTCACAATAGCACCCTCAAGAGTCCTCTTTCCCATTCTGAAACTGTGTGGCTGTGCAATTTTTTAGTTTTCGTTTTACAACTATTTTTATGAACGGATTTAAAGAGATAAGTGGATTAACCATTTTTTTAAGACTGTACACATTTTTTGGGGAAAACCAAATACATCAAGAGATTGCTATCCATTATTAAGATTAAAAAGAGCCATTAAATAAAATTGTACAGAGTTGAACAATTAAGCAGTTAATCCAACAAAAAATGGGGTTTCTTTTACTTAGAAAACCGGGAAAAAATTGAGTCATCATCAGCCGGCAAGTTGTGTTGTTTTAAAGAAAAGCCAAATGTGTACTGCCATTTTTACACAACTTAACAAAATGTTATCAAAATCATGACTATACATATGTTTGTTTACAGTTCATTGGGTGTGTGGGCAACACCTTGGAATGGAAGATCATTCCATTCCTGACAGCAGAATAACAGCCTCTAGTACCAACCAGGACCAACCATGTCAGCCTAGTAATGGACGTTTGAATCATGTCATTGGTGGATGGTGTCCATCGGAGAATGACAAACAATCTTCATGGCTACAGATTGACTTACTTATGGTGACTCCAGTTGAAGGGGTCATAATTCAAGGGATAGCTGGCAATACTTTGAACTGTGTTACAGCATTCCAAGTAGAATACAGCCTCAACAACAACACCTGGTACAATGTAAGTGGCCATGGAGCATCTACAGGACAACCTCAGGTAAATGGTTTCTTCATTTCAATAGCAAGCTTCATGTTTTCAATTTACAATTCTGACTCTGAATTATGAACATGAATTATTCCTGAAACTCATTGCAAACAGAGAACACTGGTTAATCTTTGAACCCCATTGCAGAAATTGCTTAAGAAAGTTACTTTATTTGAAGTAGAATCCATTGAACCAAACAAATATAAATGACATCAACATTTGGATTTCAAAACATTGCATTAGAAAACTTTGTTCGTTTTAGAAATTCTATGGAACCAAACATCGCTGTTAAGAATTCAAAAGTTTACATCAGAGTGTAAATAAAAAAGTTGTTTTGACAACCTGTTTTACTGTTTAATAAGTTTTACTAAACATGCATGCCTTTTATTTTATTTTTTTTTTTTAACAGACATTCCGTGGTAACACTGACCAATCAACACCTGTTACAAACAAATTTGAGCCGCCAATCAGAGCACGCATCATCCGTATCAGACCAATCACTTACGAGGGATATCCAGCGATGCGCATTGAACTCATTGGATGCAGAAGTAAGTTTATCATTTTAGTTAAAAAAGAAGGATTTCAATTCTACCCCGTGTTTTTGTTTTTGCGAATTGTTGGTGTTTTGATCTCACTATTAACTCTTTCACAAGCCGACCGGTCGCTAGTGACCGGTTTAAATCCCTTGAGAAAAATAGTTGTGAAATGAAAAATAAAGATCACATGGCCACACAGTTTATAGAATGGGAAAGAGGACTCTTGAGTGTGCTATTGCTATTGGTTTTTTTGGGGGTCACCATTTGCAAAAAACGAGTAAACAATTAAAGTGTCCATATAATCAATTTATCACTAAAATAAATGGTGCATGAAAGGGTTAAGGCACTGTTTAAAGGGGAACCGTCGTCATGATCATAGCAGGCTTGTGACTGTACATGGAATAATGAACTCTAACCCAGTAACTGCATGTGCGTGTGCTGGCCAGTACTAGTAATAACGGCACCCTGTGTGATGTGAGGCACGCATGCTGTAACTGGATTAGAGTTCATAATTCCATGTAGAGCCACAGGGAGACAGTCATTATGATCATCATGACTACAGTCCCATTTAAATATTCATGTCATCATTCAAACAGTGGGTATTACAAATCCTTTGAGAATGATAAATGTGCACAGAAGTCTCTTTACAGTGTTTGATTGTACTATACCTTGATGCTGTAAGAGCAATTGCAACACCTGCATCACTAATACTAGCACATCTAGTGACAAAATTAGTGTGTTATTTAAAAACCAACACATTTTTGCACTAAGTTTTGAATACTTCAAAGACACAAAAGAATTTCCAGTTTGAAAATGCAGCTCTTTTTTGAGTTCATTTAGTTGTTGATCTACTGAATGTGGCTTGAAATGCTGAGAGAAAAAATAAATCCCCCAACTATACAACCTGACTGCACGCAGGAAGAATGCAAGTTCTAAACGCAGTGTACAATTTGTTTCCAATTGATTTGTATGATTTAACCCTTTATAGACCATAGCGGCTGGAAACGACTTGTACCAAAATGCTCAAAGCGGCCGGCGCAAACGGCTGCAAGATCGGACATACTTCTGCTCAACCGAAAAGGTCAAAGTAAAGGTCATGACCTGAATTGACATTTTCCAATGTTTCCCACGTTAACCTAGTGTCTATGTTTCTAGAACAAAACAAAATTTCTGTTTCATATTATTTCTTCCAGACACTTCTATGAGAAAAATATTGCTTCAAAAAATCAACAATAAAACCAGGTCTTGGTGAATGGTGATGATTATACAGAAATTATTGGTCTCTAAAGGGTTAAGATAACAAAGTTTTATTGTCAAAATGAATTCATGGTTTGTTTGTTGTACTATTTTTCAGGTGGTATTCTTGAGACTGCCAACAATCAAGCTTTCAGCATTCACCATCACACAGATTTTAAACGAGACGAAACTAACTGTCCAAGTCTGAATAGTGAAGGAGGTTGGTGGTTTAATAGATGCTCTGGTATACCTGGTGTAGATAATAACCTTAATGCTGAATATATCCAACCTGGTGATATTACGGGTCCATACAAACGAGTCATTAGAGCTAGTGAATGGAATGGTTCTCGTATTGCAAGGACTGAAATCAAAATTCACCGCCAAACTCCACCTCGTGGCTAAAAAAGGTTTCTGGATACAAAAAACATTGAAACCTTCTCCTGGCACTGAGATTACATTCATAAGAACACTTGGTTATTTGTTTGTAAAACTTATTCCTCCAATTGAGTATCCTTATATTCAGTTAACGGATGGGCTGGATCTGTTCACACATTTAACTCCAATAAATCACCTGTCACTCATGAATAACTATTATTTCAGTGTATGAACAACAAAGAAAATCTGGGCTTTCATTCTATTGAACAGACCTCCAACACTTCTACTGGATGCCCATTGTTTGCCATTTTGGGAGTCTAAAAGCATGTAGAGATATGGTGAGTGTGTACACGCCTAAAATGAGCATTGCACAGTAAAACACAGAGGGAAACTGACTCCCAAAATGGCCCAACCAAGATAATCTTGTGGTGATGACGTCAGGTGAATGGGGTCAATAAACTAAACTTGCAAAACAATCTGGCACTTTATCCATCACATTGTGTTTTCTGGTTTTGTCTACCCAATGGTAAAAGTAAAGCACTCTTTGCACTATAATTCTGAGCAAAGGAATCACTAAACCAAGACTCAACCAAACAGTGAATCAAGTAATAATGTTTATCCAAGTCAATGATGGGCAATTTGTACTTGGTGTGACAAGCCTGAGGTGCTCACTTTACATGCAAGATAAATGGTTCAATACTGTTATGATATGTGATGTAGCTATTGCTGATAATTATAGTAAAGTATTACTAGGAGCTGGGCCCAGTTTCATAGAGCTGTTCAAAAAAAAGTAGCTAAGCATTACGCTTATTAGAATGAGCTTACCAGCCAAAATACCATTTGACATGTACAATCTGTGACTGGTATCCTGCTCATTTTTGCTTAGCAGGAGAACTGCCAGCAATATTTTCCGCTTAAGGAGCTCTATGAAATTGGGTCCTGGTTATAAAGATTCCGAATCTTTAGCAGGATGGTTTCCATGTTTTCTTGGTTAACTTCAGCAACAATTAATTCACTTTCATTATCACACATTCATATTCACTTTTGTCTGTTGTCATCACTTTTACTTGTTGTCATCCCTGATGGGTCTTGGGCTTGATACAAATGTAAAATATGTTCACACCCTATGTGTATTATGATTAGTTCTCACAACTTACTGTAAACAGGCCCGAACCAGAAATTACTTTTTTAGGGGGCGAATATGAATTAGGGGGGGGGGGAGGGCGAATATGAAAATAAATGTACATCGGTGCGTGTGCGCCGCCCATTTTGCAACGCAGGGGGGGAATTTTGAACATTTTGAAAATGAAGGCCCAATGGAAGCCATTTGGTCAATTTTTGCACTTATTTTTCTTGTGCGCACCATTTTCTTTTATTGTGGGTGGACTTTTTCTTTGTCTCATTTTATTTTTGGGATTTTTATTGATTTCTTTTGGGGGACTCTCTTTTATTGAAATTCTGAGGTGTCTGTTCATGTAAGAGAAGAGAATTTTAAACAAACTTGGTTAAAAGAAAAAATATGTCTACATATAAACTTTAGGAAAATGATATTTTAGAAGTAGATCTGGCAATATGAACAATCCACAATACAGCATGCCCTCTATAGTTTACATAGGAGAAACCATTTTTCAAACACAGTTTGATAAATTTGTAAAAATCACAAACATCACATTCCTCAATCTAGAATGGACACATGACACTTGTGTTAAGGCTAGCTTGACATGCAATTAATATTATTTCAAAAATTTAAATGTTTACACAGAGTGCCTTAATTGTGATAACAGAGTATTTTGCATTTTCTTTGTTTCTGATATCAAGGAGTGTTGTAAGATTGGTGTAAACTATCATTTTATGTCATTGGTAAATTTTGTAATAGCTGAAATCATTCTTAAAATTCATGAAGGAGTATCTTAGTTTACTCTGAAAGTTATTTATCCATGTAAAATGCGTATTAAAAATATCAAATTTAGGAATGTAAACATTTTTGGTTTTTTAAAGAGCGTTCAACTGAAGAAGAAAAACTCAACTCAGTTTCATGCACAGGTAGTTTAGAACCTAACTTAAAGTGGCTGAGATGTTTGGAAAAACATTCACCAGCCTCACAAACATATCATCCATGCCATAAATACAGCAAAGAAATACAACCTTACTGCTTTATGAAGGAAACATCACTCCTATATTACCCGTATTGTCTTATTGTCGCTGCCTGCATGCAAAGCTTGATTGAACATAACCAAACCAACCATGTTGCAAACGGGTTAATCTTGATTGAAACGTTATTGTTACAGAAATTATGTTTTAAGAATGGGTTCTTATTTAAGATGATGTAAACAAAAGTTTAAATATTTGTAGTTAAAGTAAAGTTGATGCATAAAGTTTTAGACTTTGCAATGTCGTTAATGTGATGTATTTGTGGACTGTTTAAAAATCTAGAATTCATCATCACCACTTGGGCTTCATGTGCATTTTGCAAATTTCATTACTGTTACTAAAGCTTGGCAGTCTAGTAAAGACAAAAACTGATAAATTTGGGGAACAAAGTAGTTTCATGTAGGAATGAGATAAAAATGGGTTTTCTTTGCATCAATTTAGAAGGTTTTCAAAATAAATTCACTTCTTTCATTTAGTATTCAGAAACCAGTTTTAGAAAAATACAAAGGTAAAATATAAACAGTTGCCATGGTAACAGTAGGGTTTGTAGATTGTTTTACTCTGTCATTTTCAGGAAAAATGTCAGGAAAACTATTAAGAAACAGAAATACAGGGTTTTGTTTTAGAATTGTGCATTCTATGTTATTGTAACATGGGAAACATTGGACAATTTCAATTGGGTCCGATACCTTATCTTTGACCCTCTTGTTTGAGCTGGAATTAAGGCAAATCTAGCGGCCGTTCGCGACTGCTATGTGTGTTCAGTACAAGCCGCTTGCGGCCGCTATGGTCTCTAAAGGGTTTACCACCTGACAATAAAGCTAGCCTGGTCAGGGACTCTTGTCAAGCAAATTGCCTACAGAACAATTAAAAGTAGTAAAGCAAACATGTTTTTATGCACACTGACCGCTGTTACTATTGATTAGCAAATGAGGAATTTCGAGAAGCAACTTTTACAATTTGTGTTGCATTTAGCAATGCTCTAATGGGAATGCAGTTACTGCTGTTGACCAGGTTAGCTTGACTCCTATCAAACGCAGTTTGATAAATTTTTAAAATCACAAACATCACATTCCTCAATCTAGAATGGACACATGACACTTGTGTTAAGGCTAGCTTGACATGCAATTAATATTATTTCAAAAATTTAAATGTTTACACAGAGTGCCTTAATTGTGATAACAGAGTATTTTGCATTTTCTTTTTTTCTGATATCAAGGAGTGTTGTAAGATTGGTGTAAACTATCATTATGTCATTGGTAAATTTTGTTGTAGCTGAAATCATTCTTAAAATTCATGAAGGAGTATCTTAGTTTACTCTGAAAGTTATTTATCCATGTAAAATGCAGAATTAAAAATATCAAGTTTAGGAATGTAAACATTTTTGGTTTTGCGATAAAAACAGACTGAAAAAGTGTTTAAAAAGGCGAAGTTTTTGTAAAGCATAAGTTTTCACTGAAAAATGTGTAAAGAAAATATGTTTATGAATGATTTTTTATAGGTAATTCATGTAAAGCAAAAAGTGTACTGTTAAAAAAAGTGTGAATGTAAACAAGTGGTTTTTATGTGCAATTTGCTTCAAGAAATTTTCATCGCGACTTAAACAAAAACCGTACTTTGGTCACTGAAGCTAGACTGGCATATCAAAATGTGTTAAAGCAACAATTTGAGATCCTCAGAGTTGCATAAATTGAAACTGAAAACTCTGCAGTATCAATACTTTGTTGTGCAGGTCAAGTGCACTCATCAGATTCTCTAAAAACCTTACCAACAATGAAATTATTTTTAGCAAAATGTTGGTAAATCAACACAATAATCAGTCAAATATACCTGTCTCTTCGAATAATGCCCCAAAACATGTTGAAATATGTTGATGTCTTGTTTACAAAAGATTGAACTTTGGGCATAACACATGAATACACTCCTGCTCACATGCCCAACGTTTTGTGAAAACTTGACTGAAGGTATTAGTTGACCTATACGCTCCTCCATTATGAATGAATAGTTTGGACATGTTGGGGTATGCCAGACTCTTAATGAAGACACAAAATTCAATTAGTGAATAGAATGCCCACAAGAAAATTAGTGTATTTTAAAAATTAATCATAATATTAATCTAACAGCAACTGGGGATGATTTCAAATTAGGTTTTAAGGCAAAAAGTGAAACATTATGTAGAAAACATAATTTTTGCCATACCAAACTCTGTGAAAACGCTGAAAATATGTTCATTGGATGTATACAATTGCAAAAGCAACACTAGTCAAAAACATAGTAAGTTGCCTACATGTGTTTTAAACTGAAATTACAAAGTGACGTATTACAGAAGAAAAACCAATGTAATCATCACTGCCACTCGCAAATGGTTTGTCTGAAGTTTTAGAATATTTAATATTTAAAGTTTTAGTTTTTGTATATTTAATATACATTTTTTCAAAACGTTCCTTTTACAAATTCCCAGAGAAAATTGGTGCATAAAAATCAAGGGGAGTTTCCACTAAAATTTCAGAAAAACTCATCGGGGCAAATGGTTATACTTTTGTATTTACTCAACTTATGATTATAAATAGCGCTGATTTTAATTCCTTCTCTGGAATCCTATATAGAAGGAATTAAACAGGCTCTATGCATAGTTTGCATTGTTTACAACACGCCATTTGACCTTCAAATGGCTTTTATGAATGTAAGTTTAAGTTGTGACTATTGACCAAAATAAAGTTTAGAAAGTCAGCTTTGAAACTGTGTATGCCTTGACTGCAGTTATTGTTTCTAATATTTGTAATTGTAATTTCTAAAATGTATTCTACAGCTTAAAGTTGCATTGCCCGATTTTCTCCAAAAGGACTTCATTATATATTTTTTCTCTGAACAACCGCACATAATACATGTTTTATGAAACTTACAAATAATATTATGTTTGTACATGGCTGATGGAGGTGATATTATGTCAGATCCCAACAATTCATTTTTAGTTTGAAATAAACTACCACTTATCAATGGCGGTTTTTTGTGCAATGGAAACTAACATTCTAGAATCTATAAAAATAGCTATCAGTATTTAAAATTTAAATCTGAACCTTCTGGGTAAAAAGGCAACAAAAATGACCTAGCATCCTTAATAACTACCACTTTGCGATTGATGTTTTCGCTGCACACAGCACGGCCTCTCCTTTTCCTTTTCCTAAAGACAAGAGAGCAGGGCTCCACTTCAGAGAGAGCTAAGATTATTCATAAGTGCGAATCAATCTTAACTGCTAATCAGCGTGTGATGTCACAATACAAATCACTGAGCAAAAACTGACTACTAAGATGAATCTTAATGCTTTTGTGAATTCGACCCCAGGGCCCATTTTCAGCTGTTGAGCAGAAAAAAACTGCTAAGCAGTTTTTTTACGCTTAGCAAAAAAAGTGGGTACCAGTTGCAACAATGCTATCTTTATTGCATTTTGGTTTTTGCTGGTAACCTATTTGCATGGTCAAAATCTTTTTTGGTACATGACTGTTATGGTGAATCTGAAAAGAGCCGGTGGGTTTCTTGGCATAAAGCCATGTTCATCATCTTCGCCTTGCGCCCTTGGGTCCACCGAGGGAACCGGCCATCTGCCCCGCCGACTAGGTGATAACTTCCAGCCCTTGAAGAATCCGTCGTCGCTTACCGTCATTTTTGGTGTCTGCATTAATCAGACTGGCCCCTGCTTTCTTTACGAACCGGTTTACATTATGGTGATCTTTCACGTTTGAGTTTATATGAAGCTGATAACGCGTACGCGTTTCATAAAAAGGAATGGTCATCATAAAGAAACCAAGAGGGACTGAGAGAGGTATAAGGGGAAACGAAACAGTCTTCAAGTAGAGCTAAAAAATCCACTTTTATTCTTAAAGGGGCACACCGGTTTACTGTTTACGTAATTTAGTGACGTAGAATTATGGACAATTATTTTTAGATGATTTTGATTATTGTTTTTTTACATAAATGTCACGTAATTAACGAGAAATGATCGGAAAAAACAAAAGCGGTCAAAGGTCAGCGTATACGCTTCACCAGCCGTTGGAAGTGCCAATTTGCTGCGCTCTGTTGTTGCAAGTAGACTAGTGCTCTGTTTATGTAAATGTTATTACTATGGCGAGGCATGAGGATCCAGTCTACATATCCATCCAACTGAAAGGCGAGTATAAACAACCGCCATAATACACGCGTCAGTCCAATGCTTATGGTCCAATCTACGTTCCTTCGACATCCAAAGATCGACCCCCCAAAAACACAAAGAAATAAACCTAAAATATGGTAGAACAACAAGAAAAAATCCAAAAAACAAAGTAAATCCCAAGACGACTGATAAACGTGGTGCACAAAGTACATGTACACTAGTATAGTAAGTGTGTACAAGTGATATATCGCTTACGTATGATAGAAAATGGCGCGTATTCTAGCGGCTAATTAGGTATTAATTAGTGAGCCGATTAAACCACCTCCAAAATTAAGTGTGCCCAGTGTTGTGGTCTGTTAGATTATGGAATAAAATTTCATTTTGTCTGCAACATGAAGGATACATTTACTTTACGGCGATTGCAGTCATAGTAAGTATTTGTGTACAGTGCTATAACCTAACGCATGGTAGAAAATGACGCGTATTCTAGGCGGCTAACTAGGTATTAATTAGTGAGCCGAATTAACCAGCTTCAAAATTAAGTGTGCCCAGTGGAGTGGTCTATCAGATCATGGACTAAAATGTCATATTTTCGGCAACATGAAGGGTATATTTACTTTACGGCGAGTGCAGTCATAACAGTAAGTATTTTGTGTACCCTTCGCATGATAGAAAATGGCGTGTATTCTAGCGGCTAATTAGGTATTAATTAGTGAGCCGATTAATCCACCTCCAAAATTAAGTGTGCCCAGTGGAGTGGTCTGTCAGATCATGGAATAACATTTAATATTTTTATGCATTATGAAGGGTACATTTACTTCACGGCGAGTGCAATCATAGGCCTATGTGTACGAGTTATATATCGCTTACGTATGATAGAAAATGGCGCGTTTTCTAGCGGCTAATTAGGTAATAATTAGTAATACGAATTAGCCACCTCCAAAATTAAGTGTCCCTAGTGGTATGGTTAACCAGATTGTGGAATGAAATTTCATATTTTGTGCAACATGAAGGGTACATTTCATTTGGAGTAAGTGCAAGTTTTTCAACAGCTGTGTATTATGTTCTGAATGATTAGGTCTTAATTGTGGTGGATAATTAGTCACTAATTAGGCAACCAAATAATCTGATTCTACAGGAAAGTATGGTCGGTGATATTTCTTTTAAGAATTATGAACAAATTGTAGTGATAAAGAAAGATTTTAAAATAATTCGTTCAAATTAGACAGAAGGGGAAGACAGAAATTTCACCTCTAAATTTCACCATGCTTAAATTTGTTTTGAGTCATTACCAAACGTGTACGATGCCTAAGCACAACATGTAGCTATAATAAGCACAACAAAATTATGCTTACCAGGATAAGGTTACCAGCCAAACTACCATGTCACATGTACAATTTGTGACTGGTATCCTGCTCATTTCTGCTTAGCAGACAATTTTTAAGCAATACTGTCTGCTTAAGCAGCTCTGGGGCCCAATTTCATAAAGCTGTTAAGCAGAAAATTCTGCTTAGCAAATTTCTTTGCTAAGCAATGCCTTGGTGCAGCAAGGCTTGGTGCCTTGGTGCAGCAAGGCCTTGGTGCAGCAAGTGCCTCATGAGAACTCAAGTCGGTTTGGGAAATAAAAGCACATTTTTCGGAGGTGTTTTTTCTGGGTTAATTAGCAAAAATTCCAAACGGCTGACCTGCCAAGAGTTGGAAAGAAATCTGAAGTTTAGTTGTCTGAAAATATATCTGATTGGTTTATAAGAGGCTGAGAGACTTTGTTTAGTATTTTTGAATAAGAGGCAATTAGCATTGGTTGCTATTTGAGTTTGTTTGAGTGTAGTGATGAATGGTGGAGATAACTCTACGAGTTAAATCCAGCTCTGCCGCCCTCTTCCGGTTTGACAGGGGACCAGTCTACTATCAGATATGGAACCTTGCCTCCTCACTTGTCAAGACTTGCTAGCTACCACATACGTATCAACACACGCAAGTCGACTTCTACTTTTTACTTTTACTTCCGTTACTCGGCAGGTTCCATAAGTTAGGATATAAACGCCAAGGAGCAATTATTACAGTTAAGTGTCTTGCTCAGGGACACAAGTGCCGGGACCGAGATTCGAACCCACATTGTAATGTCTCAGCCACAACTTGAATTCGGTGCACTAGTCCGCTCGGCCACGACACGCTACGTCACTGTGTTGTGAGTTTGACGACGTGCGGACACAACACGGACACAGCAGCAGCAGTGACAGAGACATGGAGGAAGGAAATAGTAAATACACTGACACGGTAACAACAGTGACACTCCAAATGTAAGGTATTGTATTTTTATTTGTACGTAATTTCTGTTCTTTGCCTCACTTTGTGTATAGCTTTTGGGTTTTCTGGGCACATACATTGTTTCTGTCAGAATTTAACCCTCGGGGCCTCGGCTCGAGCCGGAGTGCTCCCCAACCAAACTCCATGCTGCGCATACTCTGTACATTAGCCTAGGGTTGGACTCCTCCGTTGCATACAACGTGACAGAGTCTAGGGTAAAGGTCCCGTAGTCCGTACATTGCGGAAAAAAATTATAACAACATATTTTCATATTTTTACCTGATGATGGAGGAAGCTGAAACTTTGTTCACACATTCCTTGTTGTGTCATGAACTCCATGCCTGCTGGGGTCAGAATTGTTAATTTTATCCTTAGATGACATTATTTTTGAAAATCAAACTAAATTAAAATGGACATTTACGTCTCTATTGAACTTTCTGTACTGACTCCGTAAGTGAAAATTCGCACGCACGCTTTTTGGTAAAAAATGAATAAAAACACCTTTCCCCTGCCCTGTTTTTCATTTAAAAACAAATTTAAGCTAATTATTTCCACCAAAGTTTGGGCTGTTTAATAAAACTCTGAAGTTGGCTCGCATTTCGTGATTAACACTTGTTTTGGGGGGTAAAAAATTCAAGTTTTGGTAAACAAAAAGTTTAAACCTCAATTTCAAATCTAGCACAGCTAACACAAAAATGACACAAGT
Organism: Plazaster borealis; assembly: GCA_021014325.1. Classification (NCBI taxonomy): domain Eukaryota; kingdom Metazoa; phylum Echinodermata; class Asteroidea; order Forcipulatida; family Labidiasteridae; genus Plazaster; species Plazaster borealis. Next base: position 37,310 of record JAJGQC010000765.1, on the reverse strand, counting down.
TTTAAACCTCAATTTCAAATCTAGCACAGCTAACACAAAAATGACACAAGTTTTAAACCTCAATATTTTTTCCCAAATCTAGCACAGCTAACACAGTTTGCCTTCTAATTGCAAATTGAAGTTGATTAATCAATTTTGAAATAATCTTTGGGTAAAAAGTTAAATTAAAATAAATACCCCAAAACCCCCAAACCAATTAAAAACATGGAGAGTAATTGGGGCAATTTTCTTATTTAATTTGGTCTGATACTTTGGGGTTTTTAAATTTTGTTCAACCTCTTTTTTTCCCAATCATGTCAATGCAGTGAATTTGTCTCTTTTTTGAAAATGTGGGGCTACAACAACCAAGGGGCCATCCTTTTCATCATCTCTGATCAGAGTCGAAATCTTTGTTATCTTCCGCTAAAGACAGCAATGTGGAATCAGATTCTGAATCGGATTCCACATTGTCGTCTTCACATCGGAAGTTAACGAAGTAATATTCCACAAAGCCAACCATGTCTCTCTCTTCCCCAACAAGATTGGCATCACGGAGATCATTCAAAGCCTTAGCCAGACACTGATCCTTTGAAACCATACTTAAGCAAACAATTTACGAAGAATATATAAAATTTGTTGGCTAAAATAGTAAATAATTATCAAAATCTTTTCGCTCAGAGCAAGACAAGACAGTTGACAGGTATTGCGCTGTGTTTTTGCGTGGCACGCACATTCTCCTTATAAACAGTCACATGACTGCCACCTGACAGTGAATAAACAAGGAATTCCATTCACAGCGCATGCGCAAGCTGTGTTTTTGCATGACACGCACATTAATAACATTATAAACAGTCACATGACAGTCACCTGACAGTGAATAAACAACGAATCCCATTCAAAGCGCATGCGCAAGCTTGATAATGGCGCGCATTGACCAATCGGTGCACCACAGTACACTGCGTACACATCACAGAAAAGATTCACGCCCCTAGTTACAAGCGCTGTTTGTCTTCATGTCAGAAAATTACCTTCCTTGCTTTTGCATTTGACCTTTAACCTTTTCTATGTCTACAAATAGAAAGCCAACGTCCTCAGCTTTTAGATGATACCAACTTTATAATAGGGGGTTTCCAATTAACCCTAACCATGCTAAATGTGCACAACAATATGCACCAAATGGTAAAAGTTGTTGTAATCTGTTGCATTTGGCAGTCAGCTCAGATGTCATTCTTTGACTGAATTTGTTGCATTTAGCAGTCAAGTGACTTCATATTGGTGTTGCATTTTGTTGTAGTCACCACTACACTTATGTGCACACTGTTAAATTTAGCAGGGCAAACCCCCTTGCTCAGTCCTAACACAAACAACATGCCTGCACAATGCAACAAAATCCCTTGTTGTATTTTGTTGCATTTGGCATGGTTCTCATTTCAACTGTGTTGCATTCTGTTGTATTTGGCTGGGTATGTGGAGGGTTAGGGTTAATGGGGGTTAGGGTTAATGTCCTGCCAGATGTGTAAAAAGACGCAACTTTCAACGGAATCCACGGACACTGAAAGAAAAAAAACATGAACAAAATGTACACAAAACACAATTTTTTTCATCTTTTTGATCAAAATAAACATCCAATCTTACAAGTTATGAAAGTGTGGATATGAACGATGTCAAAAATAGAATTAAAAAAATACAACACCAAGGAAGAATTTGTCACCTTTTCAACATTGATGAGCCCATAACGTGAAAAGGCATAGCACGACTTACGGGCCTTTTTTGCAGAGCGGGTCACATGTTTGTCATTTTTGGACCCATCAAAAGTGTAGTTATGGACATGAAGATTATTAACGGAATTTTAGCTTCTCAAATCAGGTAAAAATATTAACAAATATTAGTTAAAATTTTGTTGGCATTGTATTTGTAGAGAAGCTTTAAATACCCAGACCAGGGCTACTGTGTACATATGACATGAGCATACACTCTCAGTCTCAGTGCGTGCAAACAGCCCTTGTTGTTGGTAGGGGAGACAGACAACTCGTCCTTGTGACAACTCGACCTGTCAGACAACTCGACAGCTTAACAAGTCGTCAGTGAGACAAGACAACCGGACAGAGTGCCAAGACAAGTCGACGAGTGAATGACTGATCTCTTTTTTTTAGTGTCATTGACAACACGTGACAATGTTTACACAAATTTCCTGAATAAATTCTGTGTTTTTACAATTTTTGCGTGAACTTCAGACAAGTATTCCATTGGCCTTCTCTTGGGCCGGATAATGCATGTGCCCCCCATCCCCCCAACCAGGCGCAGGTGCATTTGTCCCCCACCCCTGTGGGATGCCAGTGCCCAGTTACAGTACGCTCGTCCCCCGTGCCAAACGGCTCTGTGAGTCGTCAGCTGCATGCCGGTGTCATACAAATCTTCTACCATGAAGATTTTAACTCCATCCATCGAGTTGTCTGATCAAAAGTCAACTTGTCTTACGGTTGAACATACAACCCATCGAGTTGTCTGACCCATCGAATTGTCTGACCCATCGAGTTGTCTGACCCATCCAGTTGTCTGACCCATCGAGTTGTCTGACCCATCCAGTTGTCTGACCCATCCAGTTGTCTGACCCATCCAGTTGTCTGACCCATCCAGTTGTCTGACCCATCCAGTTGTCTGACCCATCCAGTTGTCTGACCCGTCGAGTTGTCTGGCTGTCGTTGTCCGACGGACATCCTTGGTAGGGAGCCAGAATCTGTTGCACTGCTCTGACGTCCTGGGTTTAAAGCTTTTTGAAGGAAAAAATGTCAAATTTGTTCAATATTTGTTATTTGATTATTGATATTAAGAAGAGTAAATACATGTAGCACTATAATTTTAAAAATGATTAAATTTCAAAAATTAATTTCAATATTTGCTCGGCAATACAATACTGTAAGGGACGAAAAACGGGTCACAGCTAAATTGTTTAAGGGGTCTTATCTATTTATTTATTTATTTATTAATTTTTTTTATTTGTTTACTTTATCTGATTTAAACTAGGTAGACCCATAGGTACAATAACATCTACAGGGATTGTATGTTTTATGTGTTTGGTCTATCTTGAGTCTTTAAAACATTTCATTGATCAGGAGCTTCTGGGGTGGTGTCTTTGGACCAGTAGACCCTTGCTGGAGCTATGGGTGTTCTTAGTTTAGACTTTGCAATGTTGGTCAGCCATAAGCGTACAAACTTGTTGTGTGCGAATTATGTCCGCTAATGTTCAACTTCCCTCTACATAAGAATACCTGTTTTAATTGATTGAGTTTGTAGTTAACCAGCTGTGTTTGAAAATTTGTTTGTATTTGATGTATTCCCTGAGTATTTTTATAAATTATAAATTTATAAATTTTAAATAATAGGGAAAATATCTGGTAAAGCCAACTTTACAAATAAAAAATGTGGGCAGGCGTTTCTACCCCCACACCTGGGTAAAAATGCCCGCCAAACTTCCTCCGCAAAAGGGTGAAAAATATCCCCTTATCAGTATAATTACAATGAGTTTATATTTCCACACAAAGAGGAGATGCATACTTGTATGTAGGCCTATTGCATAAATAAATACATTTATTTCCTAGTATCTCCAAGCAATGCTGAGATATTTTGTAAAAACTTTAAAATCAGGCGTTTTTACCCCAGTTTTCCCCATTTGAAATGTTTGATTGGTTTTATATGACATTTGGTTATAAACTAGGTGCATGCGTGGTCTGATATAAGGATAGACCAATCACACCTTTGATGGGTATTTGTCAGGGGTCTGAATATGGGTCTGCTTGTAAAAAAGGCAAAATAAAACGCCTTTTTCAAATAGTTATTTGACAGTATGGGACATCACTGACAGATTTACCATTTTTCTCAATAATACTTTATATCCAGTCTACTTGTGTGAGAAAAATATGTGGGATTCTTTCCTCCATCATGGTCAGATTTTAATTTCAGTACACCTAGTATTTTGCCTTTTGTACATACGACTGCATGTTCGTGAGATAAATGGATCGAATGACCCTATACTGAATGTGACGGACTTGCTATGAATATCGTGGACGCGGGGTCAGTACTGTAAGTTACAATAAAGAATTTCAATTTTAATATCAATGTCATCCAAGGATAAAATTCACAATTCTGTATCCAGCATTCTTGGAACTCACCGGGACATACATGTACGGATGTGAAGAAAGCTTCAACTTCCTCCATCAGTTGTGAAAATATTTTGTTAGGCCTATACGGGACTTTTATATCTTGGACTCCATCGCATTTTATCAACGGAGAGAGGAGGGATCCAACCTGTGGGCTAACAGTGCAAAATTATGCTCAATAGTCACAGGGCTCGAATTTTACACTGGACCGCAGGCTCGAGGCCAGTGATTTTAGCATCGGGCCGGTAAACTCACGACCGAACAAGTCCGGCAGTGTTGTGTTGTGTTTAAATGTTGACTTTCATTCTTACAATGTATATATAATTCTGTTGATTATTGAAGAATCGGCCTACTTACCCATAATACAAATGAGATAAATCTTCTCTTAGTGCTTTTTTCAAATTCAAAACAAATTAAAGTGTGTCAGGCATTTTTTCTTCTCATTTTAATTCTAGTCTTGTGTACAAAATTCTGGTCCAGTCAATATTTTGAGCTACATACAAGCCCCGCGGTCTTGTGGGTTTTTACCCCAAATTCGAGCCCTGAGTCAATATGCAAAAATACTTTAAGAATACTTACAATCTGATAGCTTTTTGATAGGGACAATTACCCATCGACTCCTAAACTTTTGCCCTCTGCTTAATTTGACATGGGGTGTCCCAAGGCCCGTCGAGTTACCCCTTCAAATATAAACACCCCTACACCTGTGTAAATTTCCAAACGTCCGAGCATCAATCTTGAAAAAAATGCCCTGCACCTCTCAGCAAATAGGACCATATTTTCAGGGCCTGGTTCATCCAAAATGCCTGAAGTTGGAAGTCAACAACCCCCAGGTGTTAATTGGGCAAATGTTTTACACCGTACCCCTTTTATTTTAGCTCTCAAATCAGTCTAGTAGGCCTAAAAATATTTTTAAGGCCTACAAAATATTCATGAGGCCGTTGGTCTGTTTTCTCTCTAAATAGTGGGATGCACCCTTAGTGGAAGGAAACAAACTAGCGCCCTCTTTAATTCAAAAAGACAAGATATTTTTCTTCATCATTTTGGAAACTGAAACTGTTGTTGTATGTTTGTCGATCTAAGTAATCTTTTCAATGTGCGGAGAACACATAACCTTGGGTTCTCGTCAAATTTTGGTATAACTATTTGGTTTGTCCCAAGCCTCTTTTTGGGCAGTTCGTTTTCAATATCTCCAAAACAGAAATAACGCAGGAATTATCTGAAATATTCAAGTGACTAGTACTGTATCTATACTAGCCAGCAATTGTGTTCTTTGAGCCGATACAAGTGCTGTTAGAGTTAAAAGTTTCTGACTTAAAACTTATACTGAAAGTTCACTGTTAATTGGCAACCTTTTTAAATAATCTAACACAATTGAAACTTTCCATGTTTTTGAATATCTCAGTTTCAGGGGTGTTGTATTAAATACTCCCTTCATTAAGTGTACTATTAAAGGGTGTTGTCCAGCTGCATGTCCCTCAAATCTAGGTAGGGCTGAAGACAGAGCTGATCTGTATGTGTTTAACGTGGAATATGATTTTCTGTTTGAATGAGCATAGAGCATTTACCAAGTCTGCTACAGTGGGAGATAATGGATTAACTTGTTGTCCACTACACCAACTAGTCCAGCATTTCCAAGCTGATTCATATTGCAATTTTGTACGTGACCGCCATGAATTTGCGATGAGGTTGGAAGCTTCTGCCGAAAGGCCTTTTGTTTTCCAGCATTCCCTGACATGACCCAAGCGACCAGGTGCAGGTTTGGAACGGGCAGTTGTGGTTGATGCTTTAGGCAAAACTCTGGTAGTTTGATTGGGTTTGCAATCACCATCTGTAGCAACTGTGGAAACCACGGTCAGGCCTTCCATAGAGGGGCGATGAGAAGGCAAAGAGGAGTTTGATCTCGTGATATTTTGTCCAAAATTCTACAGAGCAGACAGAAAGGCGGAAAAATGTAAGGTGTTATACCATACCATTGCATTGAGAAAGCGTCGATGGCCAATGCGTTAGAGTCTGATTTCCATGACACATACCAAACTATCTTATTATTAATATAAGATGCAAACAGATCAACATCTGGATATATTTGTGTTTTGTTGACAACATCCAAGAATGTGTGTGAGTTGAGACTCAATTCTTTATTCAATTTCTTACAAGAAAGGTAATCTGCAATGGTAGTATCTACTCTAGCGACATGGGTTGCGGATAGAGTAATATTTCTTAATATACACCAAAGGAAGATTTTTGATGTGAGGTCATTTAAGGGACCAACAGTTCCTCCCATTTTCGAAATGTAGGAAACGGTTGTGCTGTTGTAAGATTGGATCAGAACATGAACATTATTTCGAGTTTCACAGAGAGTTAGCAATGCATTTTGAGATGCCATTAACTCTAACATATTGATATGCAACTGTTGTTGGGTTTGGGACCACTTACCCTGTGTGTAAGAGTTGTCCGTTTCGGAGACTGCAACCCAGCCTGTATTACTGGCATCTGTACAGATAACAATATTAATAGTTGGTATTTTAGTTGACGATTTTACCTCATCGCATGGAAAATCCAACCACCATGTTATCTCTTCTGTTATAGTTTGGTTTACTGCAATATTTGCATCATTGCCTTTTTTCTTTTTTGAGGGTATTTGATTTGAATGATTCAATTGTTTCAAAATTGTAATTTTCCTCTTGGAAAAGCATCAGAGTTTTTGGGGTTTTTTTTTCCCTGAGGAATTTTTTTATTGAGACGTTAAACAACTCCTCACTTTAATACAAAAATACTGAAAAGCAATGGCAATAAAACAAAATATAAGGTTGACCGACCTAACACTTCAACAAATACAGAGTTAACCTTGACACAATAATTCAAAGGAGTCCCATTTTGTGTGGAATTTCAAACTAGAATCAGTTGTAATAGAGATGTACTTTTCCAAAGTATAATAGCGTTTTAAGTCCATTTTCAATAATGCAAGGGATGGCCTGTTGTTATTCATCTTCATCTTATAAATGTGGAAACGACACAGAAGAAGGATCAGATTAAGAGCACTCCACCATTTCTTAGTTATACAATGTACCAAAAAGAATAGCCTCATTGTCTAAACGTATGTCTAGATTAAGAGTGTTCCTTAACCAATCCTCTAGTTGGGTCCAAAACATAGTTGAAAACTTACATCTGCAAAATAAATGAACAAGCGTCTCACTCTCTAATTGACAGAATGTACAAAGATCATTGTCCTTTTTACCGATTTTCGCTTAGAATGAATCAACGCCAAGTATTCTGTGGACTAATCTATATTGAAACCATCGTAATCTAGTGCCAATTGTAACGCTAAACGGGATATTACAAAGTACCATCCACCTAGAATTAGTAAGTTTAACACTCAATTTTGTTTCCCACTTTGCGGTTAAATTATAGACTACTTTTTTAGCAGATGTAAAACAGTTGTTAATGCGGTTGGAGCCATTCTGTGGACTAATCTATATTGAAACCATCGTAATCTAGTGCCAATTGTAACGCTAAACGGGATATTACAAAGTACCATCCACCTAGAATTAGTAAGTTTAACACTCAATTTTGTTTCCCACTTTGCGGTTAAATTATAGACTACTTTTTTAGCAGATGTAAAACAGTTGTTAATGCGGTTGGAGCCTTTTTTGTCCTTCAAGAGTAGCCTAAAATTGAATGGAATGAAAGGGAAGCAGATACTTGCCCTGCCAGTACCCATCAACACTGTCCCAAAGGATTTTTTATGGCCTTACTAATCGCTCCATATTCAAGAAAATTAGTCCACTAGATTTAGCCATAAAATCAACCATGGTATAAAAGTCACCCCTTTCATCTAGAAAATCACACACATAAAAAAACCCCTTATTAATCCAATGTTTGTAATGAACACAGTTTTGATTGACTCAGTCTAATTCTATGGTTGTACCCATAGAACACTAGGTAAGGAGTCATTCTGATTAACCGGTTGGTTGCATTGTATATACATGTAAGAACCCCAGGCACTAAGAACATCTACCCAAAACGGTTAGGGTGAACAGCCCTCTGTAATATTCGAGCGATACTTGGATGGCTGCCTTCGAAGAAAAGTGTATTCTAGAGATTGGATATTTTAAAAAACAGGGAAGTCCAACCAGATGTCTCTGTTTTAAGCAGCCTGCGAATCCATGTACACTTGAGAGCACTAAAATAATAATAATAATAATAATAATACGCAGTTCTTATATAGCGCTTTATACTCCCGATGGGGGTCTCAAAGCGCTCAGTATTTTTCCTACAAGGTATTTTTCCTACCCCTTCTCTTTACGATAAGTGCACTGGGTTCTTTTACGTGCATTACACAACACACGGAACCTACGGCTTAACGTCCCATCTGAAGGACGAAGCATGTGGTTAAGTGTCTTGCTTAAGGACACAAGTGTCTTGACTGGGATTCGAACCCACACTCTGCTGATCAGAAACACCAGAGCTTGAGTTTGGTGTTTTTATCCGCCATTTTAACCCCACCTTGGCTGTAAGTCTTGAATCATTTGATTCCTAGTAACTCTGTCAACCCCTTTCCAAATAAACTCATACAACATAGAATCTAGATTCTTATAAATATTTTTTTAGGATCGGGGAGTGATAGGATTAAAAAGGTATTGCTTAGACAAAAGGAGAACTCTACCCAACACTGTAAGGTTACGTTTAGACCATTGCCCAATTAAACTGTCCATGGAAATTAAAACCCTGTTATAATTAATATCAACCATACTGTCCAGATTAGTAAAAAAAATCAATGCCGAGAGCTCTAAAACTTTCTTGGGGATCAACCCAGTTAACATTAATTAACATCTGAACAAACACCTTTTTGTCGGCCCGTTTTGCCACCAACCCACGCTGCGTTAGTTTTACCAATGTTAACTTTAAGGCCCGACATACGAGCAAAATCCTTTAATAGCTTAAAGGCTCTGCTAAGAGATTTTTCTGAACCATCTAGAAAAACAAAGTATCATCTGCATATTGAGAAAGCCTGTGTTTGGAACCCTCGACCGTAACTCCCTTCAGAATTTTTCCTGACGAATCATTTTCCCCAGAATTTAGGCGCACAAAAGGAACAAATAAGGGTTTAAGCCGTCACCTTGCCGGCAACCGCGCTCAATTTGAAAAGATTGTGACAAAAAAACGTTTACCATTACAGAGGCTTTTGCACCGTTGTTAAGCACTTGAAACCATTTCTGTATTGAAGGACCAAAATTGAACAGCTCAAGAATCTGAAGAATGAAGTCGTGGGAGACCGAATCAAAGGCTTTTTCAAAATCAATTAACAAAAACATACCAGGAATTTTGTTGTTATCTGTGTAGTTCAGCAAATTGTACATTAAACAAATATTTTCCCCTACATGTATATAGCAACCTTGCAAAAAACCTTTTTGTTGTTCATGTATAATAGAATGGAGGCAAGTTTTAACTCTCTCTGCTATGCAAGAAGAGGCCAGTTTATACGTAATATTTAATAAAGAAATGGGTCTCCAATTCTTCAAAAATTGACAGGGTTTATCCCCTTTTGGTAGCAGGGTGATAAACCCATATTGCTGGGTTACTGAAAATAATCCTGTTTCGTAACCAAAGTTAAGAGACCGCAATAAAAACCAAGACAAATCTGAGAAAAAGAATTTTAAAAATTCAAAGCTGATACCATAAGACCCCGGAGACTTCCCGTTGTTACTCCTTTTCAGGGCATCCAAAACCTCATGATACGACAGAGGACCCTCAATACTATCCCGAGTCAAGTCGGAAAGAACTGGAGAATCAGAATGATTGAAAAATGGTTGCAGGTTGACCCTTCCCAGCGAGTCAGAGGATGAGTACAGTTTGGTGTAAAAAAGCCTTGCTTCGTTGAGGATACTACAAGAGCTCTTCAGCTCAGTATTATTCTCTGTAATGACATGACTAATGCTCCTATTCACACAATTACATTTCTCCATATTAAGGAAATACCTGGAGGGCTTTTCCCGTGTTCCATCCACCTGGTTCTTGACCCTATCAAAACGCCATCCATTTTTTTCTTACGAAGGTTCACGAGGTCAGCCTGCTTAGATTTGAACGTATCGTTTGATGTTACATCTCCCTCGTCAACCTTCTCAGACAGAACTCTAATCTCTTTTTCAAGGTTGAAATAGTCTTAGTTCTAACCTCCATTAATAACATTTCAAAAAATAATTGGTAATGGATACTAAAATAAATAAATGTCACCCAGCTTTGTGTGTTGATAGGGCGAGGCGGCATACATATCAACAATTTCTCTAATATTGGTTTTAAACTGATTTGAAAACATAAGTTGCGTCCATAAGAAGAGAATTATTAAATTTCCATTAACCTAACACCTCTATCTACTTGATTGAAATCCAGTTGTAAATCAACCATTGAATGGTTCGTGCAATAGCCCAGTTTAATATCTCAAGAAACTAGTTTAGTGTTCATCTCCAAAAAAATTAGAAAGAAATCTAGCCTGGACTGTTTTAATGGAGAGTTTTGCCTCCAAGTGTATTTCATTGACTCATTCTTTGAATGCGTCAGGGATCAATGAGATTTAAGTGGTTGCACAAATCCAACACTCTCTGTCTAGCCGATGGGTTGTTAATGTTAACATAATTACAACAATCTATTTTGTCATTCAATACCAAATTTCAATCTCCACATATAATTGTGTGGGGGTTATCGTAATCAGTAATGATATTGTTATTAGTTTCATAGAAATTACGATCATCTTTATTAGGACCATATAAATTAATTAAAGTAATGTTATAACCATAAATATCTAAACTGAGCGCCCCAAAATTACCATTTGGGTCAGTTTTACATGATAGAACTTTAAACTCAAACGTACTGTTTAAAAGAATTGCCACACCTCTCGAGTTACTTTTAAAAGAGCTAAAATAACAGTCAAATCCCGATTCAGTTCTAATCCTCCTCTCCATGGAGTCTGTACAATGGACGTCTTACAAACAGTAAATGGAATAACGCTTTGTCCTTAACAAATATAAGACGTCCCTCCTTTTTCTGTGATCTGCCAAACCGCGACAGTTCATGGAGACAATGGACACATTTTGAGGCAGGGTGCCTTTAGAACATTGCGAGCTCGACATTACAACTCATATTAATATGCAAAAGATGAACCTGATTGGCGCCTCGTTTTAGTGGTCCAAACAAAAAGCTGAGAATTTTTATAAGAAAAGGGAACTCTTCTCCTATTGAATATAAAGCAGTCAGGTAAAAGAAAAGGGAAGGAATGTCGTGATAACAAAGGGACACTTTAAGCCATGGGATCATGTACCTCTTGTACAAGAAATTAAGGAGTTGGCATAACTATACAGAATTACAATCCTCCGTTTTGTTTTGTTTTTGCTGCAATAATAAAAATCCCCCAAACCAACTTCCCATACTGGGGAGAGAGACAAAAAACCACTTGGAAAAAAATAAATCCCCCCCAAAACCCCCCAAAAAACAAACGATGCAAAAATGACACTACTCGGATTGTGCTAAGTAGGAGCTCTACTTTCAGGGTATCAAATTGAAAGTTACATGTACTTAACAAAAAACCCGGAATAAGTGTAATCCCTACTGTCCTCAATACAAACTACTTAGGCTCAGAAATAAAACACAGTTTATACTAGTGAGGGCAGAAACTGGAATTTAGCTGGTATGATAAAAGGGATATAACAACATTTCTGTTACCGCAAGCAAACAACAGTCTGGAATTAAAGTTAGTTACCGTTGAAAAACAAATAGGCCACCGTCTCTGCGTCGCCATTTCCAAGCGAAGAACCTCAGCTTGGTCCCTTGATTGTATAGGGTTTTCACCTCAGTTTTCCACTTGAGCTTTTCATGTCGTGAGGTCGTCCAAAACATACATGGGTGAACCCTCAAAGGCGGTGCGGTGAGACTTCATCACCTTTACCTTGCTCTGGTAAGATAACATCTTGACGAGCACATGGGCTGGTTTCCCGTTCTTTCCTCTGCCATCACGGTGGGCTCGTTCTATCAGAGGTTCAGCTTCAAAACCAAACTTCTCCACCAAGATGTTTCTGACCAGATCCATATATTTCTCCTCTGTAGATTCTTCCAGTCCAAGTATTCTAAAGTTATTACGCCTTGAGAAACGTTCTTGCTTGTTAATTTCAGCCTGCTGTTGTGCTAGCTGGGTCTGGTTGGCGGAGAGGTCTGATTTTAGCTCGTCTACGGTGTCTTCTAAAAGTTCTTTTGCCTTTTCGAGACCCGCTATCCGCTCACTGTTGAATTCTATTGAGGTCCCGAGTTGTTCCTCAAGCTGCCGTTGCCCCTCAAGAAGTTGTTTGAGAGTTGCTCTTACGAACGATTTGAAATCTTCGCCCAGGCCGCCTGTTCTTCCAATGGGGAGTTTGGGGTGCAGGACTTCATGACCCGAGGCCAAGGGGCGAGAGGCGGTACCGGCCGGGTGGCCTCCTCGTCGCTTTGGGCCCATTGCGTATCATTTTTTATAGTATGCAAGATTTGCTGTGCTCAGTGAAGTGAGTGGAGCTCCCCGAAAACACGTCCTACTCTCACGGGGTCATTGATGCATCAAAGGTGGCATGCCTATAAATGTTGCAAGATTCCGAAAAGTCAAGACTTTCTTTTGCAAATTTTTTGTTCCTCCTGATTTTAATTAGTACATTTTCGATTTTGGAACATTAATTGTAATTGTTTTGGAATCGATTGCAACGCCTAGGTTTGTTGAATGGTTCTGCGGTTTCAATCAGGACTTTCTTTTGTTTATCTGGAATCCCAAATGTTCCAGCAACTGTACCACACAGGTTGTTTGTTTAGTACTTTCATTTTCCGATGAAGCCATGATCAAAATATTGTCAATAAAAATTACCAAACGAATTCCTTTACTTCTTGCTGCTGCAATTACTGGTTTAATCACCTTGGGAATATTCGAGCGGCTGAGCTCAGCCCGAATGGTAAACAGGTGAACCTGTATAGCTGATTCTCCCATGAAAAGCACAGATATGTTTGATCAATCTCACACATGGGGATTGTGAAATACGCATCTTTCAGGTCAATGGAAGTAAGGAAGTCATTGGGCTGAATATAAACTAGTTTTATATTTTCCATTTTGAAATGTTCATATCTGACAAATGTATTCAAATCTTTCAGATTTATAACCGGTCTCAGACCACCAGATTTTTTGGGTATAAGGAATATGTTATGAATCGACAGTTAGACTTTTTGGTGGGCTGAATTGCACCCTTTTTAAGGAGTTCTTTTATCTCATGATTCACAGTCTGAATTTCCTCATCAGAAAACCTTATTCTTTTTGGTTTGACTGATTGTACAGGGCGTGCAATGAAATCAATTTTGCAGCCTGATATGGTGTTTAGTATCCATCTGTCGGAGGTAATCTGAGACCAATTTTGACGGTGAAACTTTAACTGCCCGGCACCTGTCGAAATCGCAGTGGAGTCATGTTTTACATACCATTTTTTGGGGTCAGTAGATTGGCCACTCGTAGCTGTTGCTGTAGGTTTATGGTGGGAAAACTTCCCACTATCATTTCTCCCACCTGGGCGTTTGCCACTTGGGTAGTAGGGTTGCGTATACCGCGAGAGTTCTGTTTCCCGAGGGACGCCCTGTCGTGAAAACCTGGTGAAACCCACGGGTTCTTTGGGGGTAAGACTCGAACCTACAGTTTTGAGTACGTACTTTCATTACTTTCTAAATAAGTCAGCTTTCTACCGACTTTAAATGCCTCGGCAACTTGTTTTATTGATGAATTTAAATCTTGCCCAAATAGCTTATCAGACACAGGTGTGCTCCTTGAGCACAGGCGTTTATACATGGGGTTAAGGCAGGGTTTCAAGTCTTCCCTTCGCTTCACACTCAATTCATATGATGCATTTCCTGATAGTGTAATGCCATTGAGGGCATACTGTTTGATTCTGTCGGTGTATGCTACGGTACCCGCCTTGGCGGTCTCCCTTAGTTCGTTTAGAATATGGAAGTATGGAATCATACCTTTGACCACGTGCTTCTGAATTTGCTGAGTGCCCACGTCTTTGGAGCGGGCCGACGCAGGAATAGTACCCCACAAATCTGCGTCCACTCTGGGGGCAGATTGCCGTCGCATTAGCCGGTGTCACATATTTTTCTGCGATCTTTGTATATATCTCCTTTTTAATCGGTTGTGTTACTGCTTTGGTTGCCCTGTCGGCCAAATTTGAGAAAATTTCTGCGCCTTTGGCTTCAGAAGTCTCATAAATGTCTTCGCAAGACAGAATATCAAAATCAGGAGAACTGGCTGCCATGTTACTGGTCAGCTCGAAACTTTGGTTTGGGTCATAACAGTTACCCTGTTGCCCAACGAAATCATCAACATCAAACGTGTTGTCAACTGGAATTGCAGCCGACTGGTGGTTTTTTACCATGTTTGTCAGCATGTTTTGCATACTGGCGATGGAGAGGGATAGTTTATGAATTCCCGATGAATTTGCCTAAAGCTTCGCTTCTAAGCTTACATTTGGCGTGTCATCTGATTGTTCACCAGCGGCCTGGCCGCATTGAAACTCAGACTCAATGTCTGACGGGAGCTCTAAATCAATCGAGTCCATCGTTATCCACAATGCTGCTCACACACAAAGAAAAGATGCCTCATGTCTTGGGTTCAGGGCTTATATAGGGGTATCTCCCCTTGGACTTATTTGAATAACAATACAACCTTTGAATGTATTGTGTGATCCGCATGCCATCACGTAGGAAGGAATGCAATCCCTCTAAAGACCTTGTACGAATGTTATGAAATAGAACTCAATATGGTTGGGACAAACTTGGTTATAGAAGTTTGAATACTAGCAAGACTTGCACAGTCTACAGTATTTGTCTTACTTGGCATTGGGCAAACTGTGATCAGTTCTTAGGTTTGCCAAATCACAATAAACAAACACAGTTGAATATGTGCATGAACCCCTTCAAAATAATATACCCTTTCTCTTTCTTTCTCAAGAATGTGACCAACAAATTAGATGAATTGCTCATGGCTTGGTTGATTGATGTGTTTAATGAAAAGTAGACCTTAAATGTTTATGAAACTTTGTGGAATTGTTTACTATTATTAATGAAGGTCATTTCAAAAGCAAGCAGCACTTTCATATTTTGTTCAACATTTTGTTGAGAACATGTTTTTAATACAATTATTTATTCATTGTCAAAATGATTTTGAAGACATAGTTGCAGGTGTAGTAATTATCTTGTATAAGGTAAAGCTGACAAGTGGCAAGCATTTCCGAAAGAATATTTGGTTCAGAACAAAACATTTCATCTTAAAGTAGAGAAAGACGCTTGAGTCTGATTCATGTGAAGCGATTGTCCTAATATGTTGATATAAAACATGGTTATTGTAACACAATACTGTTGCCATGAAATATACACCACTTTTAGTTTGATGTTTCTGGAATCCTGGTTAGGACCCTCAGTACGTCTTCTGTAAAATATGAAGTTCCAGAATGACATTTCTTTCAGAAGATGTTCAGGTGATATGAAATCAAGAACAAGTCTCATATCTGTTACTCGTCTAATCTCTGTATACACCATGATGGTCACTAAAACTAGAAAGTATTCTTATATTTTACAGACAAAAACAAAGATCAAGTTTGAAGCTCCAGCAATCTGCAGACTGACATTACACCATCAAGGTAAATCCACTTTCTTCATCTTTTAACATCACATCATATCTCACTATGAGCCCAGTCTTCAATTTGTTCCTGATAGGAAAAGATAAAAATATCTCAATATTTTTCCTGGAGCTCTGATTTTGTGTGCAGATACAAAAGTCTTCTACACAGTTTAATTGAGGTCCAACTTACAACTAATTATTTTGACCCAAAGTACATTTTCTCAGCCTTTGAATACTCATCTCACTAAACATCTTTTATTATTGGATGGCATTTTTTAAAACCAAAGTAAAGAATACAAATGATATACACCATACACTGTCAAATGAAGTTCAATCGAGTTCAATGTTCACCAATAGAGTGTACAAGTTGACCTCAAGAGTGTATGAGTTTTCAAGAGAATCTTGACTTCCAGGCGTCTCACACAGCAGCTACAATGTGTATTGTGGCAATTGTGTTTAAAAAGAACTTTTATTTGTGCTGTTTTTAATTAATTTCATCCATTGGAGATAGTTTAAATAATAAAAGCTTGAGTTACAAGTTGTAAATTGTAAACATTTTAAAGGATCTTGGAAAAATTATTTTTTTAAAAGCTGACCTTTATTTCCACCTCACTTTTGAAACCTTAAAGCCCATGCAATAAAAGGCGATCATCCTCACCCTTGATGTACACGCATTATAAGTTTTAAATGTAATCATTCCATGGAAATGGTTTGGGGGTGAAAAAAGTGATGTGACAAAATAAGCCACAAAGTTGCACCCTTGTTCTATTCTTTCACCATAGCTGATAGCTCAGACCTTTTTGTCACTGTACTTTATTATTGTGTTCATCACAAAATGCACTGATGGAGTTGTTTACAATGTACATACCGTAATTTTCGGATTATAAACCGCGGTTTATACGTTGATTTTGACCTTTTTTTGAACTCCTGCGGTTTATGCGCCGGGCGGCTTATATGCCGACATATTAATATTGTAGAAAGAAAAAAAACAGCGTACATTATTATTTTAAGAAAGATCGTTTGTAAAATATTCTAAAAACAAATACAAAACAGACAGGGAAAATCATACACCGCCAAACTCACTCTGAAAATTGTTTTAAAAAAACATTTTATGCACCACCAACCTTGTCCGCCGTTACAAGGCCTTGCCTCGTTTTTATTCCTTAAGTCCCATTTTATACTCCATAGTTTTTAAGGAAATCTGTCTGTTCAACAAGACCGTTTTTGTCCATATTTATAAACACTTTGAACATCAAAATGATGTTCATCCTCGGACCCATCATATAATCCGTAATGTCTCACAATATAGTGAGGTCGATCACAAGGCACGATCGTGAGTACGAGGTGCAGTACGAGATAGCTGCAAAAGAAATATAGTCGGGTTGCCCTTCCACATAGAGAAAAATCACACGCTAAACGTCATTGCGAAATGGCTTACTTCTGGGTACCGGCTGCCATAGTAAATGCGTGTACAGACATCGTTCTGAATAATAAACGCACGCCGGAGATGGGTGCATGCTTTTAGAGCAGACTTTGATACGACTCGTGTGTGCTGCCGCTGCCAACTCACACAGCTTCAAGCGGCCCATGTAAGCAATAATCGCAGGTTTTGGAAAAGAAAATTGTTTTGATTGTTTTAAGGGAAATAAATACACACTATAATTAGGAGTTTACAATGAGTTTTTCTTTATTTTCTCTTATTTCAAGGAAAATTTTAATAATTATAATATATAAATTTATGCCGGTCGGAGTTTGTTAACTTTTAATTCGATCCCGGTCATTTAAAGCTGGGGCAGTCAGGACCGACCGGCGCCGACCGTGGTAACTACAACGTTGCAGTTGTCACAATAATGATACAAATAAAAAAGAAATATGCCCACTTGCTGTAGACCATCCTAATAGACCATTACAAAAACGATCAATGGTGGTAACTTTAATACATTTTGACTTCATTGCGACGCAACTCGCACTTTGTGGCGACGTACAATGACTAATGTGCCGCCCGCCAGTCACTGCACATCGCCACAAAGGACCGCAAATACGCACGGCCTCTCTCCTGTGTGAGCTCGCGACTGCGGTTTATATGCCGGGCGGCTTATATGCTGACACCTACACATGTAAATCTTATTTTTTATTTTTGGGGGCATTGCGGTTTATACGCCGGGCGGCTTATAATCCGAAAATTATGGTACAGTAGTCACGTTCATTGATAACAACCCAGACAAACAGACATTCAACATTGCTGGCACTCAAGTTCATTGTCAACACACAGTACAGTAGTACATTGTACATTCACTATGTACATGTACTGTATTGATCCAGCAACTGGGGACACTCTTCACAGTACATTAGACCATAGGGCATGGGGTCAAAACAGCTTCCTAAACTGATTTTTGTAGTCTCCTCCTTGTGACTACCTAAAATATGGCCAAAAATGTTGGTATTGTGGTTCTTATCGAAAGCCTGATAGTTCCCACCTCCACAAGTGGAGCACTTCTGAAAAAATGGCGCCTTAACCCTAGGGGCATTGTGCCCCTCCCCTCTACCACATTTTTGTTTGCCACGTCTACAGTTTATGTTTGATTCGAACAAAATTTTGTGACTTTTCCTAAATTCTTATACCGAACATTTTAATATAAAATTTGAATACATTCGTCATGGCAACCAATAATATATTTAGTTTATTTTCTTGATATGAACAAGTTTACAATGTAACTGAGGCTGTTTTTATTTAATTACAATAAATCACATACATGTAAATATTATGTTTCATTCTTGAAGCACCACTTAAAAAAAATGTTAGAGTTTCTTTGTTTTTTTAATGAAAAATGGCGCCAAAACAATAAATAAAAAATTAAAAAATGTTTTTGTTTCTAAATTTATGTGAATTGTTATTTTGTACATTATAATTAATTTTCAACTCAAATCTGGGCCCAATTTCATAAAGCTGTTAAGCAGATAATTCTGCTTAGTAAATATCTTTGCTAAGCAAGAATTGAGTGGGGTACCAGTCGCAGCAATATAAACTGAATGGTATTTTGGCTGGTAACCTATTTCTGCTCAGTAATAAATTTCTGTGCTTATCAAGTTTTATGCTTCCTTGCTTTATAAAAATTGGGCCCAGATCAGAAATATAGGTTATCACACAAGCGCGAGTGGAATACGGAAAAATATAGCGCTTCTCGTCCCATATCCAACGAGGCCAAAATATGGGACGCAGACGCGCTATGTTTTCTGTATTCCACTGCGCATGTGATAATGAATGTATCTTCAAGCAAACGCGCCACTTTTGAATTTACATAAACTCCTTATAAGCTGTACGTTTTGCGTATAGCTTATAAAAGCGCATACGCAGAGTTACAACCCACAAGACGCAGGGTATGATATGGGCCGTGCAATATAAGTTTATATCACACTCCTTGTTGCTATGGATCGACCAATCAGAATCGAGGATCCAAGCCTGCTTGAAGAAACACATTTATACAGCTATTAACTCATATATCAGTTATATTTGTATTGATAAGCCAATGAAATGAGGGTATCTTCAATGGGAATTTAAATACAAAATGGCATCCTAGGACCATCAAAAATTATTTAAAATACTTTCAGATCATATGGTGACCCTGAGAAATTCCAATGTTTGCATCTTGTAGATATCGAGTTGCTCTATTATGTGTGCTAAAAATTATAGCATTTAGACCAATAATATAGATATTGGGGACCCCCCCCCCCTTTTAGCCTGGAAGAGCAAAAATAGCTTGGGCTTGTTAGGGTTAAAAGAAGAATTCCTTTAAAAAAGGACTGCATCTGGTGCAAGTGATTTTCACAAATACACGTGGCAATTGGTTTTATCAGTGAATATGATACCGCTGTTGTGGTCTAACTTCATATTTATTGTACAAAATATTAGATGTGAAGGTGTACAGTGTGCCATTTCAAGAAGCACTGAAATTTGCCTGAAAATGATATTTTAAGCCCAGAATCGTAAGTTTGTCATTTTTCTGCCACAAAGCCTGTATCGATTTAACACTTATTCTGAATGAGGAAGTTCATTTACAAACAATAAATGTTAAGGTAATAAACAATCTATTCAAGTACTTTGTGCTGCTTCTTTACCAATTAAAACAAGGTTGATGAACAGTACATACAACTTTCATTACATTGGTAGTAAGGCAGATCCATTCTGCTGGGAGCTGTTAAGACTTGGTTCTCATACCGCACGTTGTAGTCTGTTGGGAGCTGTAAGGACCTGGTTATCATGTCATCCTCATCTTTAACACACAAAGACAAAAGAGGAAAGAAAATGATAAGAATATAAGATAAAGTGCAAACTTTAAAAAAAAATTCATTGTTTTATCATGCTGCATTATTCGCTATAGAAGTGTTACATGCAATCTGATTATCACCATGTCAACTGGATCGGGCTTTGAAACCTGAATCACGATCTAAACAAGCGCCATACTAAAGTACACCCCATACTCTTGTGCCTGGATGTGCATGGTTCAGTTACTATGGACTTGCGTAAACATTTCGCTGGCAAATAGAGTGAAGCATATAAACATTGTTTTTCAGCTTCAAGTTGGTTGCTTTGCACAAAACGTGACTGTTCTAACTAAGGTAAGAATATTAAATTATAAAGTAGAAAACCTATCAATTGACTGTTTACTGCCGCAAATTATATACTGTGAAAACTTCCCATTTTCTTCATGTACAAAAATCTTGCATCAATATTGTGATAAATCAATCAGCAAAAAAATTAAATGATCATATTCCACAATGTAAAACTAGTCTTCAAAGAAAACTTCCCACACAAACATATCCCAAAATGGTGACCTGTCAACTATTTATTTCCTGTAAAAAGGAGACTGTTATTTATGGGATATATGAGGTTCTGCTACCTACCTGAACATGTTAAAACAACTCCTCTTCTTCAAAGTTCTCCTCATCGTCACAGTTGTCACCTTCATTAGCTTCTGCTTCTTCTTCTTCTTCTTCTTCAATGATTGGTTCCTCATCTGGCGCAGCCATGTTGTTGCAGTTCTTGCACTCACACAGTTCTGTGCAGGGAAGACCCAAAGACGCACAACACTGGTCATCTGCTTCTGTGACTTTACATTTGGACTGTTTGCACTTGCATGAAGTCAGTTCAAGGATGCTCTGTTGAGCAGGTTGCATATCCATCCAGTCTATTCCAAGCCCTCCATCAACCGATTTCCAACCTTGCCCAACTGGTGACGGAACATCTGGCTGGCTCTCTAAGCAGCGCCTCCAAATAGCGGTTTGGTAATTGGCCCTCTGGATGTGTTTCACGAGGGCATCTTTGTTTGGGGGCATGATGTCTTCTTGTCTTGTAGCCATGGAAAACAAAGCATATCTTGCTTCATTCACCGTTCTGATTTCGTTCATCCCATATAACTTGCAAACAAATTCCTCCAGAGTAGAAATCAGGTCATCTGTAAGTGTGAATGCTTTTCCAAGCTCCTGGAATGCCTTGGTAAACTTTGGAGTCTTCGACACCAGTGTAAAGGGTTTAGTCTTTCCCAGTCCATACATACATGTAGCACTAACTGAATCGCAACCCGTAAATGGGTGGAGGCCTACAATGGCATTGCTGATTTCCTCTCCAAGATGACACTGTAGGGCGTTCAAATCAATTGTGCGCTCCTTATCTTGTTTTCCAGTATGAAAATACAACTTGGAACCCTCAAGTTGGGCAGACACGCCAATGCCAATGATGAATATGTCATTGTCCGGGCTCTTTATGATGATATCCTTTTTACCCATGTTGCTGATGTACTTTGGGTGTAGCATCATCCTCGTGTCTGCCTCCTCTTGAGTAGAGTATAGCTCTGGAATTGCTTCACTGACAGTGGTACCGCCACGACAAGATAACTTGTGGCATTCTTCAGAATGAGCCAGGTATACATCAACTCCCTTGAATTCATCCTCACCACAAGCACACCACGTCTCATATAAAAACTCGGCAAAGTGTTGCTTGTTGAAGCCATTTGCCAAGAATTTTTTCCATTGCTTTGGAACGGGTTGGTCCTGGTTTGCAATTTTTATCCGCTGGGACCCACTTGCAGCACGTCTTTTCTTTCTGCACCTTTAATGCTAACAGGGGGATATGTGTCAGTGACAAAGTGGACAACATCAGAACTGGTGCTTCTGGCTTGGTAAACTGCATCCTTCAGGATTTTCTTGGCCAACTGTCCCATGGTAGCAGGCATCCTACTTGGTATTAGGCCTTGAAGCATTGCCATAGCATCAATAATCCACACCGACTCCTTCGGTGGATCCAACGTTGGGGATGACTCCGGTAAATTTTCCAATTGGTGAAGAAGGGCAGCCTTGTTGTTTTTGACTAAACATCCATCTTGTTTACAAATGGCTGGTGGGTATGGGCTTAAGGAGTGACTTAGCATCTTCCGTTGATCAACTTTGCGCACACGGCCGATGATGATGAGCCTTGCCAGTAACTCACGGGCACTCTTCAGCACAACTTCTTTCCCTTTCATGTTGATTTTTGTCTTGTCAGAATCGGCAAATGTCTTAAGTTTCATCTTGGTGATGGGCTTGTTAAGATCGACATCTCCTTGTTGTCTGGTTTTGGCGAAGTTGATGAATGCGACCTCCCCCTTCTCCCCTGCTTTCAGTAGATCTGAGCACACACTGACTGATGCAACAATGCCTGATGAGAGATGCACAAGATCATCAGCATCTGTCTCTCGATCGACCACAAAGGGATTTGTCATGCTGTTGACGGTACTCATGATATTGGCTACATCCTGCTGGTCCCTTGTCATCCTGCTTTTTGTTAGGTCTGCTCTTTTTGAAGACTTCTCACCCTTTCCAGCCATTTCTTCACACTGTCTTGTGATAAGGGCTCTTTCATGGTGGCCTCTGACCCAGCGGTTTGTAGCTCCTTGGTTGTTTGAAAAACCCTTTACTCCTCCTCTGGTCTTTGTGTCTCTATTTACTGTCTGCTCAATGGTCATATCGCATGCCACCTGTGCAAACCCATGACTGTCTTGGCGTTGCACTCCAAAGTGACCCTTCATCAACTCGTCGTAAATGTATGGATGAGTGGTAGAAAGTTGGCTCATCTCGATCCAATAAACTGGCAGGTACCGTGCATAATTTGTTCTGTCATAGGCAAACATCCAAGGAAGCAGGGCTCTGACTGAAGCAAGATGTAGTTGCCAATCCCCTTCTCGTGTTGCACGTATGAACAGGAGGACATTTCCAACCAAATCAAGATAGGAAGACCAAAATTTGAAAGTAGCATCCTTCTTTCCTTCTTCAATGAAATCCCCATACTCCTTGACCATTTCTTGGTACAACTCTCCTTGAACTTGGTTGGTGAATTCACTTGGAAATGACCCTTGTAGAGATGCCACTGCTTCTCCGTACTGATGTTGCTTCTCCTCTTCCAAAGAACCCATGAAGCTCTGCCAGCGCAAGCAATGAAGTGCTTCGGCCATAAGCTTGTGACATCTGATACTTCTATTGTAGTTGTGGCCGTTCATCACACCAGTCACCGAGCCTGTAGCTACAACACCTGCTTCAATAAGAATATCTTGCAGTCCTGCCTCCTGAAATCGCTTCCCAATACAAGCAAGTGCTGTCATCGTTGTGTGGAAAGCCCCAGACGAATGACTATCTTCTTCAGAAATATTGGATCTTGCAGCGGATTGTTTGAGCTTTGCAATAAATGGCCTGGTCAACCACTATCACAATAGCTGGAAGTGCCAATTGAGCTGCTATCTCCAAGCTTCGGTGTAGTACAGTGTGGACGGTGTTAAAATCAGTTGGGCTGGCATCTATCACTGGCAAATAAGCTATTGTTGCCTTAGGAGGGATATTGGATGAAAGCAGTTGATTAAATCCAGTCCAAGATGGCAGTAGTCGTTCCTGTGACGATTTTGCAACATAGAAGGCTTCATCCTGTTCTTTGTTTGAACGTAGAACATCGTTGTACTGACTCATCTCAAGCGCCACAGAATCATCAAATGCCTCTGGCGATGTCTTCTTCTGGCCAGTGAATCTCACCAGTATTGTAGCAGGTGCGGGCAAAGATCGTTGTCTTGTCTTCTTCATACTCTGAGCTGGTAAAGCTTTAGGGATTACAGCAGCAAGATGTGCATGTTGTACAGCTATCCCATTTGTGTTATGAGTCGTCCCTTTTCCTGAAAGTGTTCTTTCCCCAAAGTCGTTATTGTCCCAGACTAGAGTAGTGTAGGATGACTTTTCCAGACTGGGCGGAAGCGCACTTGAACCTTTCTCTATCTCCTGCAGCCCTATAGCCGTATCATGCTCCAAAGCAATGGTGTGCGACGCACAATATCCAAAACCGTTAAGTAGCCCAATCAGCTGTGATGACCCACTCAGATGACGCATTGCCATTGATAGAGATGTATGTTTGGGCATCATCTTCCTCCCCTTTGTAGCCAAGTAGATAATATCTTGACAAATTGTAAGGATACGACGATCTTCTGCTGCTCCTATCTTCACTTTCTCCTCTTCTTCTGGATCAGCAGAAGCACCTACAACCCATGCTAGAAAATTGTACAGCTTGGTGGATACTATTGTGCGTGCAGATTCCAATGTTAAATCAGATGATGTTGGAGGCCATGGTAGACTGGCGTTGGTCTGCATGACATCTTCCTTTAGGTCCAGTGCAGTGGAGAAACGATCTCGAAGTGAAGCCATTGAAGGTTTGGATCGAGTACCATTCCCGCCCTTTTGTCGCTTCTTTGGAGGTTCTATTATTTCATCAACATCTGTGGTGTCTGTATCAGTGGTGGTGTCTGTGTCATATTCTTCAGAATCAACTGCTCTTGGCACGAGGTCTTCAGTTGATAGCGTCTCGACATACACCATTTCACTTGCATACCTCTTCTTGGGCTGAAGAAAGCAGAGTTGTGGATACTTTCGTTTCAGGCGTTGTTTAAGGCTGTAGCTCTTGTAACTCGATGCATCTTTAGACTCAACATCTTTAACGGCTTTTACAAACAATCTTCTCAATGCTGTCATTCTATATATTTGCTTCTCTTGTATGATCTTCTTGTCTACAACATAACTGCAAAATGTAACGAATGCCTTTCCATACTTCTGCTCCATGATGGGTTCAACCCTCTTCCTCGATTGGTAGACAGTGAAGCTCCTGAAACAACTGCGATGATACCTCACCTCTATTGCTACGCAGTCTCGGTCCTGGATCTGAAGAAGAATGTGGTCGTCCTTCTTGTCTTTGGCAGCTGTAGCTAGTTTTCCACCATCCGGCTGTTCACACAACATTAATGGTTCCTTCTTTTTCTTCCCCTCAGAGTCCTTATAAGTTTTATTTTTTCGACAGATGATGCAACTCTTTGGTAGAATGTGGGCAGAGAGAGGGCTGCGTTGAAGCACCAGCAACACGGGATTTTGACCGCAAGCGTCTTTCTGCTGAGGCTGAGGACGGACCTGGAGCTTGACCACCTGCACTTGACGTAGAAGGCTCCAATTCTGTACAAATAAAACAAAAATTGAGAGGAATTGGTGATTTTCCAACTTAAAATCATGTTTAAACAATTATGCATGCAATTAAAATAAAATTCACACAGTCATAACAGTAGCTATCTGATTTATCGCTATAAAAAAAATCAGCTGTATTCAAAACTGTACTTGAATACTTAAAAAACCAGGCTGTATTGGACAGAGTTATGAATGTGGAGAATTTTTTTTAAAACTATGTCATTATATTATAATGCACAAATTGTATGTGAACATTCCGTTTAAATCTAAGCACAAATAACATTTCAAGGTGTTCAAAGTGTACATGCTACAAAACAATCAAAGGTTAACATTGCCAAAAAAAAATTGAGCATGGCTTCGCCGATGACGGCTTTTTAGACAAAAGCCGTCAGAAAACTAAGTTATTATTTATGCGAATATAATTTCTTAAAGTTGACATCATAAAACACCTTTACCACTTCGAACACCTTTCCCACTTTTGATTTCAAATATAGGCTACGGTACATTTTGGGGTTGCAAACAAATTGAGCATGGCTCCGCCGTGTTACAGCTTTCTAGACAAAACCTGTCAGAAAACTAAGACATTATTCACGTGAACATAACCATTATTTTTTCTTAAAGTTGACATAAAATAACCTTTACCACTTTTGATTTTACATATAAGCTACCGTACATTTTTTCCCCTTCAAAATGTCAACAAATTGAGCCTGGCTTGACGTGTGGCAGTTTTTTAGACATTATTAGTCGTCAGAAAGCTATAAAACATTATTCATGTAAACATAACCATTATATTCATGTCTTTTTAAAATTATAATTAGAGTTTAAATAATAAAAATTACAAATTCTTATTTAAAGTAACTTTTTATTGAATTGATTTTAGCTGCAAGACTATAAGTAAATCAGGTTTGTGTTGACTCAATTTATTGTGAGTGAAAAAATTCGGACATTAAAATTAGTTTAGTCCATGTAAATGTAAGTTCCTGCATGCATCATTTATTTTAGTGATAAATTGATCATTTTGACACAATAATTGTTCACTCGTTTTTTTTGCAAATGGCAATTGGCAAACACCCCCAAAAAAAGAGGTCACAATAGCACCCTCAAGAGTCCTCTTTCCTTCCCATTCTGAAAACTGTGTGGCCGTGCGATCTTTATTTTTCGTTTTACAATTTTTTTTCTGAAGGGATTTTACCGGTCGCTAGCTAACGGTCGACGCGTGAAAGAGTTAAATGTATGGCTTACCTGAAGTCTGACATGATGCAGCATCTGTTTGTTGTTTCTCTTTGTTTAATTTTCCCCTCTCTTGCTTGGATGAATCTGTGAAATAGCGATAGCACGCCGGGTGATAGCCACCAAATTCCGGTACTGGTAAGCCTGCAGTATCGACCAGTGCATCAGGTCCAACTTGAACTTCGTCTAAAAAAGCTCTCGCTACATCAGCCTGATACCCCACTAAATCTTTCCAAATATTCACACTGCTTACAAATGTGTTCCACCGTTTGCTCGTAAAAGGTTTGATGTCTTCGGAAACACTAGAACAATGAGCAAAACACCTATTTTTTGACGAATTTCGATAAGATTTCGCATCGACAGACATCATTACGGCGAACCAAGCGTCAAGGCATGTCAGGTGACACAGTACATGTGTCACATGACGCAGTACCAAAGCCGGTTAATACAATTTTTCTGATTGGCGGACTAGCAAAAATCTGTCACTTTGTGATCTGATGGGCCAATCGGATGAATTGATAGTCTTAGCAACGTGCGTGGATTAAATTCGCGATTTGACCTTTTTCATCAAATGCTCCACTTCCCAGTGTGGGAACACATAAATTAATTTCTTTAAAATATTATGCTTAATTCTTAAATAAGTTTCAGGTAGTCACAACATGTGGAGTACAAGACAAGCGTTAAAATCGGCTCGCCCTATGGTCTACATGTACAACCTTGCTACAAAGGTGTTTCCAGGACTGTATTTGTTAAGGCAGATTCCTGCATTCCACCAGGAAATAAGACTGCTGTAAAACAAGGAACATCCTGACAGGATTGCAGACGTATCTTTTACATCTTTGTCAACAGTACACAGTGCTGAGGTGAGTAGAGATCACAAACTGATTCCACTTTGCTCAATACTCCAGCTTGAGATAGGCCTAAGATCGTGCATACAATACACATACTACTTAATTTGTGCAGTTTCATAAATTGTGATTTTGTAGCTTAGATGATAATGATTCATCTTTGGTTTACATGTAAAAGTGTTGTACCATTGACATGCTTGTATGGTTTCTCAAATAATGTACTCAGATTAGAACCTTAGTGTATTATCTTCTGATTCAATGGAGGTTTTTCTGTTCTTGATATTTGATTGCAAAATTTTCTGAGACTTGAATTCAATGTTATGAAAATGAAGTTAAAACAATAAATGGTATCAAAACAAAGAATCAAATAATCACCAGTATTTGATATACCACTAGACCACCATGTTAGCCTGGTGGCTAGAGGCAGTTCAAATCCTATGTTTTAGCAGCGGGTACCGCAAAGATTTAATAAGCAAATCACTCGGGTGGGATTCGAACAACTGACCTTTGCATTGCTAGAGCAGATGTCTTACCATAGACCACCATGTTAGCCTGGTGGCTAGAGGCAGTTCAAATTCTATGTGTTAGCAGCTGGTACCGCAACGATTTAATAGGCAAATCACTCGGGTGGGATTCGAACACACGACCTTTGCATTGCTAGAGCAAATGTCTTACCATAGACCACCGTGTTAGCCTGGTGGCTAGAGGCATTTCAAATCCTATGTGTTAGCAGCGGGTACTGCAACGATTTAATAGGCAAATCACTCGGGTGGGATTCCAACACACGACCTTTGCATAGCTAGAGCAGATGTCTTAGAACTAGACCACCGTGTTAGCCTGGTGGCTAGAGGCAGTTCAAATCCTATGTGTTAGCAGCGGGTACTGCAACGATTTAATAGGCTAATCACTCGGGTGGGATTCAAACACACGACCTTTGCATTGCTAGAGCAGATGTCTTACAACTAGACCACCGTGCTAGCCTGGTGGCTAGAGGCAGTTCAAATCCTATGTGTTAGCAGCGGGTACTGCAACGATTTAATAGGCAAATCACTCGCGCGGGATTCGAACACACGACCTTTGCATTGCTAGAGCAGATGTCTTACCATAGACCACCGTGTTAGCCTGATGGCTAGAGGCAGTTCAAATCCTATGTGTTAGCAGCGGGTACTGCAACGATTTAATAGGCAAATCACTCGGGTGGGATTTGAACACGCGACCTTTGCATTGCTAGAGCAGATGTCTTACCATAGACCACCGTGTTAGCCTGGTGGCTAGAGGCAGTTCAAATCCTATGTGTTAGCAACGGGTACTGCAACGATTTAATAGGCAAATCACTCGGGTGGGATTTGAACACGCGACCTTTGCATTGCTAGAGCAGATGTCTTACCATAGACCACCATGTTAGCCTGGTGGCTAGAGGCAGTTCAAATCCTATGTATTAGCAGCGGGTACCGCAAAGATTTAATAGGCAAATCACTCGGGTGGGATTCGAACACACGACCTTTGCATTGCTAGAGCAGATGTCTTACAACTAGACCACCGTGTTAGCCTGGTGGCTAGAGGCATTTCAAATCCTATGTGTTAGCAGCGGGTACCGCAAAGATTTAATAGGCAAATCACTCAGGTGGGATTTGAACACACGACCTTTGCATTGCTAGAGCAGATGTCTTACCATAGACCACCGTGCTAGCCTGATGGCTAGAGGCATTTCAAATCCTATGTGTTAGCAGCGGGTACTGCAACGATTTAATAGGCAAATCACTCGGGTGGGATTCGAACACACGGCCTTTGCATTGCTAGAGCAGATGTCTTACCATAGACCACCGTGCTAGTCTGGTGGCTAGAGGCAGTTCAAATTCTATGTGTTAGCAAAGATTTAATAGGCAAATCACTCGGGTGGGATTCGAACCCACAACCTTTGCATTGCTAGAGCAGATGTCTTACCATAGACCACCATAGCCTGGTGGCTAGAGGCAGTTCAAATCCTATGTTTTAGCAGCGGGTACCGCAAAGATTTAATAGGCAAATCACTCGTGTGGGATTCGAACACACGACCTTTGCATTGCTAGAGCAGATGTTATACCATAGACCACCGTGCTAGCCTGGTGGCTAGAGGCAGTTCAAATCCTATGTTTTAGCAGCGGGTACCGCAACGATTTAATAGATGTAAATGTTTTAGCACTACTCGGGTAAGTACTGAGTATACAGTGCTTAATACACATCAGTGTAAGGGTAAAAACAAATTATATTCTTTATCTCCGATGCAAAATTAACATGTGTTAAATCGTTGCGGTACCCATTGCTTAAACATAGGATTCTAACTGCTTCTAGCCCCCGGGCAGCTGGGTGGTCTAGTGGTAAGACATCTGCTCTAGCAATGCAATGGTCATGGGTTCGAATTCCACCCAAGTGATTTGCCTGAGGATTTTTTTTCACAGAACTCGGGAAAGCTTCAGTGCTTAAAGGTATCGTACACATTGGTAATGACTCAAAACAAATATTAGCATAAAAACTTACTTGGTAACAAGCAACGGAGAGCTGTTGATAGTATAAAACATTGTAAGAAACGACTCTCTCTGAAGTAACGTAGTTTTTGAGAAAGAGGTAGTTTCTCACTAAAATAATAAAAACTTCTTGCAAGAAGTTTTTATTCCTATCTGAAAGCACACAAACTTGTAGAACGTGGGTGTTTTTTCTTTCATAATTTTCTTGCAACTTCGATGACCAATTGAGCCCAAATTTTCACAGGCTTGTTATTTTATGCATATGTTGGGATACACCAAGTGAGAACACTGGTCTTTGACAATTACCAAACGTGTTCAGTGCCTTTAATACACAACGGTCTAAGGGTAAAAACAAATTACATTCTTTATCCCGATGCAAAATTATCATCTATTAAATTTATAATACTTTTATATTTCATCGGTACATTTCACTTTCCCAAATATTATAATTGTTTATAGTCATAAACTAAGTTAAACTAAAGTATTTGAAGAAACTGAATCAGGCACAAGTAAAACTCAATATGGTTAGGAGCAACTTGGTCCTGTAAGTGTAAGTTCCAATACCTGCCAGACTTGCACAGTCTATTTTCCAGTGATGTACAATAGTGTTACATGTATGTAGGCCTACCTTTAATATAAATATGTTTTGTGATAATTGCACTCTTTAAAAACAGTGTATTTCACCTTTTCAATGTGACTCCTAATTAATGAATGTACCATTAGGAAACAAACATACCTTTGTATATGATGTACAATTGTACATGTATTTCATGATGTACAGTTTGTGTATTCCACGATAACTACATGTCTATAGGATTTGAATCATGGATGTTCATAAACTTATGATCATCCTTTAAAGAGGCTCTGGTGACATGATCAAAGCAGGCCTGTGGCTGTACATGGAATTATGAACTTTCACCCAGTTACTGGAATAAAAACTTCTTGCAAGAAGTTTTTATTATTTTAGTGAGAAATTACCTCTTTCTCAAAAATTACGTTACTTCAGAGGGAGTCGTTTCCTACAATGTTTTATACTATCAACAGCTCTCTGTTGCTCGTTACCAAGTCAGTTTTTATGCTAATATATATTTTGAGTAATTACCAAACGTGTACGATGCCTTTAAGGTTGCTTTTGAAATCTTTACTCATAAATAGCTGACCATTGTATATTTGCCATGTTTGCTTTGTTATTAAGACTAGCGGGGGGTTCGATTCGTGCGTAAAAAAACTGTGCATTTGTATCGGTTATAAAGGCCATGAAAATTATATATGATGTTGCGAATGTAATACTAAGTGGTAAAAAGTATGAAAGTAAAACCAATGGAACAAAATAACAAAGAAAATCTGAGAATAAGACTTGACCAAAAACCCCATTATATGTTTTCACTGTTTTCAAACATCACAATTTATCACTAGTGATAAAGACCAATGGTTTTACTCATTTCCTAAAAACTATAGCATTTCAAGCAAAACTATTTCAAGAAAAGTTTTCCACCATGACCATCTTTATACCATGCAAGTTATGTGCAAATCTGTGTGCATTTATATTTCAACCTTACCAATGTTGTACACACCCTTTAAATGTTAATTTGAACAAATTATTTGTATTATACAAAAATTGAAAAGTGATACAACAACTTGCTATAGGTATTATTATATTGACAAATTTTGTATAAATATAATTTTAACAGAAGATTTGATTTCATCAAAAATATAGTCTTCAAAGATGTTAATGCGATATGTTTTGAACATTTTCTTTGATCCTAAGAATTGTTTGTTATTGTTAGTAACAGGAAAAAGTAAACTGTTTATTTGTTTATTATGTTTCACTAATTAAGACAAGTTAAGTACAAACTATTTAATCACAGAAATAAATCAAGGCTAAAATAATGCTTGACATCAGGTGGGCATGCAAAGAAGTCAGTTAGATGTAAAAATCATTGGTAAATGCAAATGTATAACTATGTTTTATATCTAGGAGAGGAGGAGGGGGGGGGTGTCACAGACATGTGGTTGGGTGTATAAGGGAACCTCTATATACATTTTGTAATATTGTCTGTGCTTAGCTTTCATAACATTGGAAAAAAAGTTGTACCTCTGTGGTCCTGATTTTTAGCTGCGGAAAAAAAAGGATAAGGGAAAATGAAAGGGAAGGTATACCTTTCGTTGTTTGGAACCGTTCGATTGTTATACAGTAAAACTACCGGTAACTTGTGAAAATTTCCTTTGAAAAGGTTGTAAGCTATGTAGGAAAATGTCATGTAACATCCAAAAGAATATGAATTGTTTATTTTATTACTTGTTATCATCACATTTAAAATCTGACAGAGGTCATCCAAATCTGGTTCTTATCGTGATAACTAGTGATAATTTTTTTTGGCAGCCATCTTGTAATTTTTCTTGCTCAAATGTTTTTGGAAGATATGCAGTGATCATATCCATGCAATATTACATGTATGTGATATTGATATCATTTCTAGTAATATCTGCTGTGCATAATGATTTCATTTCTAGTAATATCTGGTGTGCATACATATAAAGGCACCTGGCAGTGGTATTTTGTCAAAATAAAGCTTTTGTCGTTAATATATACATTTTTATGAGTGGAATGTGAATAAACAATTAACTAAGGTTAAAAAATTGTGTTTTTATTTTAATTACAAATTTAAAAATAGGCCCCCGTTTACATGGCGCTGTTCGTGACGTCAATCGAGGCGCGAGATATTTGAAGAGAAAATGTGTAGTCTGGCCCTGTACATTGCGTCTGGGTACCTGATCAGTATGATGCGTTTTCGTATTCGGACGTCACCCAATGCAATCCTAGGACAGTGTACATTCGACGTTTATACTAGGTTTTTCACCGGTCCCGAATTGTCCCATGCGCGTTTCTATGTCTTAAAAAACGGAAGATACGAGCACGGTCATAACGAAAACACGGATAATACGAGGTAGTTCAAGTTTACACTCCATCAAGGAATCTTCGATCAAGTTCCATGCTTCTCCTTGTTGAACCCAAGTCTCGACACTCATGGGGTGACAGGTCTTTTTCTTCAGCTGCGCCACGCATCTGGAACTCTCTACCGCTTAATCTTAGATCTTGTCTTTGTACCACAAAATTCAAATCTCTTCTCAAAACTTATCTTATGTCACAGGTTTTCAAGGACTAATTTTGTTGTGTCTGTTTTGTCTTTGTTTTGTTTTGTTTTGTTTTTTTTGTTTTTTACTGCGCCTTGAACACCCAGCAGGGTGGATATGTGCGCATTACAAGTCTTATTATTATTATTATTATTAGTTTAGCGGCCCCGTGATGACAAATCGGATCGGCCTGCCGCGGCGCGGCATACAGCTCAAGTCGATCCGAACACCAGAAACATGTTCGCTGCAGCGCTGAAAACGATGTCGGACCGGACAACTTTGCCCTCGTTAGCCTGACTTTCGATGCCCATAACTGCCTATATTTGGGATCTGCAGGAAACAAATGCTAACTGACCCCATCTTTAGTCGTTTTGCTGCATCCAGCAGCAATACACCTGGTCGGCATTGCCGGAAAAATGCACGAAATATCCTTTTTTTGGGATAACAAAACGAAACGTACAAGCTCACTACTTGCACATAAATGCAGGCAAGTTCGAGGGGGGTCGATGTTCGATCGCGGCGAAGTCTGCCTCGATTGACGTCACAAAAAGGGATGGGCGGAGTCACTCTCAAACAACTTTATCAATTTTTTTAACATATAAATCGTGACAAACAATTACTCAAAAAATTGTTTTATTGTTAAAGGCATCGTACATGTTTGGTAATTGTCAAAGACCAGTGTTCTCACTTGGTGTATCCCAACAAATGCATAATATAACAAGCCTGTGAAAATTTGGGCTCAATTGGTCATCGAAGTTGCAAGAAAATGATGAAAGAAAAAACACCCTTGTTGTACAAATTTGTGTGCTTTCAGATAGGAATAAAAGGCTTCTAGCTAGAAGTCCTTTATTATTTTAGTGAGAAATTACCTCTTTCTCAAAAACTACGTTACTTCAGAGGGAGTCGTTTCTCACAATGTTTTATACTATCAACAGCTCTCTGTTACTTGTTACCAAGTCAGTTTTCATGCTAATATATATTTTGAGTATTTACCAAATGTGTACGATGCCTTTAAGATACATATACTCTGCTGTAAAAAAAAATAAAAAAACTATTTCCAGGTGCCTTTAAGCTATTGAAAATAGAGGCGAAATCGGCCGTTTGATTTTATGCATATTAGCAATTTTTCCCCAACTTCCTTTTTCTACCTTTTTGATATGTTGTTTGGGAGGGTTTCAAGAGACTCAACAGAAATCATTTCTGTTGCAATTTTGTCCGTGTCAAACCATTTTTGCACAGACTGACTAGACTAACATTAGTTGTAGTTTTTGGAGTAAGTTTGATCTGTATATAATCAAGATTGACATTACAGTGGATTATTGCTCATTTAGACTTGTTTTGATTAATGCTACCCTGTCTCTAAAGCAACATATATTCCCAACTTTAGACGATGTCAATAAATCAGGAGATGATTCATACTCTATTATTATTTCTGTTAAGTGAAGATTTATTTCACTATGTCTCTCCCTCATTCACTTTGCTTGTCTTGTAAAAACTGCTCTGAGCTTAGAGGTATTTTCCAATGAACAAATGTATAGACCCCTTGCATATGACATCACAAGCTCAAACAGTGCCCTCACTGAGGTCAAAGGAAGACTTACCACTGGCTGAGAGTTGTGCGTGGTGCGTACACTCTTGCACGTTTCCATTGGTTGACCTCAGCGATGGCGGCCTATGCAAGGGGTCTATGGGAATTATTGAAGTTACTTGATGGATCAGGAAGAAGTTCAAATCTCTTCTGAAGTGAAAACAAATCCAATCATACATTTGAAAATGAAAGTGACTAGAGTTTTAATAAACACCTGTCACATGGTTATTTTTCTTGTCTTTATATAACAAGTAAAAATACCATTGGAAATAGTGACTTACAACAGATTTGACATGGAGACACATAACCAAACAACACAAAGGAAAACTTAGAAAAACAATCTTGTTTAAAATATTGAGTAACAGCAAGTTACATGCAAGTTACGTCCATTATATTAGTATGGGTAGGCCTAAATGTAATGTTATGAAGTGGAGGTGTTTTAATTCCTACAAAATTAGGGTTTGAAGCTTCACCCTCAAGATGAAGATAGAACCGAGAGCTTCTACCCACTACAGACAGACAACACAGTCAGCTGTAATAAGCATTGGACATGTGCATCATATCTAAAGGATAACGAACAACCTCATTCCCAGTGGTGTAGGATCTTACCTTGCTCATTCATAACCCCTGAAAGTATGACTTTGAAATATTTTAATATATTGGATATTTTAATTTGTTCTGTGGTTGATCCTTTCTGTGTTAGAGACGTGCGCAGAGCGGGCGATCAAAGAGGTATCAAGTCAAAGAGCAACTGGTCCCCTCTCATTGTTCTTTGATCTTGTGGCATGTCTAACTGTATGCAGTTCAGGGTGACCATGTAAAAACATGATTCTTTTGAAGTGGTTGTGTCAAAATGCTTGTATTTAGACACGTGCATGCTAAGCGTCCTACATGCTACACAAGCTTTCAAAAGTTTTGTAACAATTGAGCGCGCAGAGCAGTCATTTTTGTAAGCCAATCAGCGTTGTTTTTCAGCTCATGCCTTCCAGGGTTTAGTGACAAGAAGTATTGATACAGCGCTGCCCATGATAGCAAGGCTGGGATAATGAATAATCTTATTTCAGTTTTACCCCCTGATTGACGTGTGATGCGCTGTATACTCACTGCTTTCAGAGTCCTGTGGGAAAAAATGCACCTCAAACAGAAGATGGTTCTCATGAATGAGATTCTAAACATGGTGTAAGGATCATCATTGGTTGGAATTCTACTGGATTTCACTTTCACATCATCTTCCTCTTTGTCATCTTTGTTGTTTACAGAAGGAGAACTCAAGTCTAGTTCAGTGTCTTGAGGATGAGGAGTGTGTGAGTCTAAAGCTGAAGCAGATGATGTCACTGCTGGAGCATGAACTAGACCAAAGAAATCAGGTATGAGATGAGAGGAACCATGTGGTGTGTCTTAGAGTCAAGAGATAGGAGTTTAGACAAATCCACTGTCAAGTAACATTCTGCTGCTGAGAGTATTGCTTACAATTATTCTTTCAGCAAAAAAAATAATGGTACAAAGTCTAAGTTCATTCAAGCAAAATCGGTGTGCTCACTATAACATAAAATAAGTGCAGGTACAATTTTATTAACACTCTAGAATACTTGTGCATTCTCAGTAAATTTGAATTGTTGAAACAATGTTTTGCTTTGGTTACAATGAACAAGGGTTATAGAACATAAAGTCTGGGTGTTCTCTAATCCCTCAAGCTTTGTTGATTCTCATCATTTTTAGGTTTTATGAAGCATAATATAAACTAAAGGATTGGTTTGAACAAACACACAATGACAATCTATACATCCTTTTTGTTGTTTTATCATTTCTGCATTTTCATTAAAAAAAGGTTTGCTAAAAATCAGCAACAATTATCCATCTATTGGAGTAAAGCCATGATGATACAGAAATACATAGTGTGTAAAGAATTAATACTAGACTGTACAAGTTTGGCATGTATTTGAACAGTTTGAGGATCCTTTGGTTCTCACATGTGTGAAGGAACAAAATCACACTTTGGAACAAGTCCCAGTGTTTGAATATTGGCAACCTTATGGAGACCGACAACAAAAGGTCTCCACAGGGAATTCTAATGAGAGGATGTTCCACCAGGAATTTTGTGTACAAAGTCGACCTTTGGAGGAAGTTAAGTACAGGGACAAAGGAAAGAACATAAGAAATCTTCACAATGTTGGAATATGCATGAGACTTACACAGTCTATAGTAATTCCCATATTGCTCTTATTATTTAGTTGCTAAGAGTGTTGCTATGACAATCATGCTGCTGTTAGCTGATCATTTGACAGTGGAGAAGCAGTAACAGCTTCAGATGTAAAAACATGGAGTGAGACTGAGATTTGTGCATCCTAAGGAAACTAAGGTATTCCAGAGACGGAGTCTTTTGAAGCTAAGGGACCATGACACATGAGGTAATTTACATGCATCCACTTCCACATTTCTACATTTTGTGTTTAGAGGTTTTAAGACAAAAATAGCTGTTGTGATACTGAAGGGTTTCTTTTGCACCCTGTGCTGTTGGTTGCCTCCAAGTTGCATGTAAATATTGCTGTGTGTAACAAGGGTTTTGAAGCTGATCTTTAATGCCTGTGGCTGTAGACAATTCGAGTGACTATTATGGGGCACCATTACTGGGTGGCACTATTCCATACACTGCATCCAGTAGTTGTTTTTTATGCATCACAG